>PIJE02000027.1:463947-501447 GCA_002895965.2 Coryphaenoides rupestris
TGTATGATTTTGATTGACAAGTTACAATCCGATCAAATGCTGGATATAGTTGGGGTGGCCAATTATGTGTCCCCAGGCTCCCCACTAGCCACGCCCCTGCACCTGATCTGCACCAATCACTGACTTATGTAGCTTCCTATATTTTACTCAAGTCTATAGGTTATTTTAGTAGAATGATAGTAAAACAATGAGAGAAGCCTACTGTCCTAAAACGTATGTTTGCTGCCATGTGTCTTTTTGCATGAGACTCTCTCCTGCCGCAGCGTCCGCACTCACTCCCCACCTGAGTCCCTGCACTGTAACATTGGTGCTTTCATAGCCACTGCACCTGACAATACCAATGAGCTGAAGAGATGCCGAGCGATTGACTGAGAGACGGAGCGAGAGAGAGCGAGAGAGGAAGAGGGAGAGGGAGGGGGAGAGAGAAAGAGAGAGCAGGAGAGAGAGGAAGAGGGAGAGGGAGGGAGAGAGAGAAAGAGAGGGAGGGAGGGAGAGAGAGAGAGATAGAGAGAGGGTTTGAGGGGTTAAAGTGAAGGGTAGTCAATAGTCATATATGACAAAACAGAAAGCAGAAAGTGAGGGTAATATAATAGACAGTAAGGTGTGGCAGACCCTGGGAAAGAAGGCTTACTGTGAAGTGAAAAAGGATCATTTTCAAATGTCACATTCATATGATTAAACTATAGGGCAGTACAGACTGGAGGGATATGTGGCATGTCTCCATGTAGTCCACATGCAGTTTTACCTATATGTATGTATTCCCCTATACCTATATGTATGTGTGTGTGTGTGCGTGTCTCTTGCATCCCACTGTTTTGCACGCTGGGAGTCAGGTTCAGTGTGCGATTAATAAGAGCAAGAGGCGCTCACTATTCAGGTGTTTCTTCTCATGGTTGCTTTTATTTCTACTTATGACACAGACTTTGCGAAATAAGTATCAGGTTTTGGACATCTCTTGTAGTTGTTGGGTTTATTGGAAATGCGTGGCATTTTGCTAATTCTGCTCTGATGTCTGCTCTATGCCTCAAGCATGGATACAGCTGTGATGTTGTTTTTTTAGAAGGCAAACACTTTTTTGTTTACTTTATGTTTGCCAATATTGCTCATAATGGAAAGCTTTTATTTAAATTCAACAAGATGCGCTGAATGTTACTTCAATTAGAGTGACTAGCTGAGGTAACGTCAGGTAACCACTTCTGGCACAATTGAGTCCATTTGACGGCAGCAGCACAAGGTGAGGCTAGAATGTAATTACTGTCCAATCTCTACACATGCATGCTGTCATGTTTCTGAACTGTAAAATTTGAAGTTTCAATTTATATTTGCATTCAGCCATTACCGTCTATCCAGCTATGTACAGTACGAAGACAACACAAGCAATGACTACAAATCAAGACACCATGGTAACATGTATTTCTCCTAGCTTCTTTAAGAGCTCCATATCTACTACACATTATAACTACTACCCTCCCCTATCCATTCACCCCCCGTTTCTGTGACTCCCACTTCATAAGCGCTGCGCTCTGCTCTGCTAATTGTTGACTTGCGGGCCCCAACTAGCACTCTTGACTTGCGGGCCCCAACAGGGAGTGAGTGTATGTATCTGCGTGGCAGAGAGATAGCCATCGGCACCAGATTCATAGTTTTACCCAGGGGTTGGCCTAATATGTGGTTACTTATAAATGTATAAACAAAGCCTCCAAATTGTGTAAATACCATCACTATCCAGCCTATACGAAAACAGATGCACTAACAAGCCTTGCCAATGAAAAGAATGTCATATAGAAAACAATCGACACAACACATACACAGGCTCATACCACGGCATCAATGCACACATGCACACACAAACACACACAAACACACAAATGCACACTAGATCGGACCCAAAATAGCAAGCGACCCAACCGAGCCTGTGCCTAAGGCTGTAAGTTCTGTAAGAAGTAAACAAATTCAGAGTTGTAAATTCATTTTGAGGTTTTTTTATGACATAAATCTGTTCAGAATTATGTGCAGGATCTTACTGAATAGCCTGCTTCCTCTCACAAAGAACTCACAAAGCGAGTGTGGTGCCGAGGGCAGCAAAAATCCCACACTCATTTTCAAATTTCAAATCATGACCTTTGTTTGGCTAGTGATAAAAACATAATCGACACAAGGAACTAATAAATCTGAATTGCAGATTATGTAGAGATTTGAATTACATAAACCTGCTCAGAACAAATCTTATGCACAGGATCTTAATCTCAAAAAACAAGGATTACACTACAAACAAAAGTAAAAAAATGAACACTAATTAATCAAATTTATAACATACAAAATGAACAAGAACTAACTTTGGATAGCCTTAGCCTAATATAATTGAACAAGGCACAAATGGGAGGTGGGAGGGGATGTGTTACAAGGTATTACCATTGTAACTTTGTCTCAACCTTATTATGCATCACAGTGATTGATACATAAGGATAATAGATATGACATTCTGATTACACACCAAATGGCTAACTCCACAGTCCCACCCCAATTATAAAAATATAAAATACACAATATTTCTGACCACGAGAACGGCCCAGTCCGGGCGCAAAGAAACAGGGGAAATTTCTACCCGACCCGGCAGGTTAAGGCAGGGAATCAAACATCTAACACACACACACACACACACACACACACACACACACACACACACATACACACATGCACGAACAACTGCAGCAGCCTACGACAAAGACATACATAGATTACCTAGAAGCGAGTTGAGGAAGTCTCTGAATCAGAAATATTTTCTTTTGTATTAAAATGAAAATGCATCCATTTTGTTGCCTCTTCTTTTGTTGTGAGTTTTTTCTTGCAAACTCACTGACATTTCAGGAATGATGGCAATCTCCCTGGCCCAGAGCCAACCAGATGAGGACCTCACAATATGGGTGTCAGTTCCAGCAAAGAAATATGTGATGTACCCACCAGGACATGAACCCTGGAGGCCTTATGCTTTGTAGTGCCCCCAGGGTTCGGTTCCCACTTTCCTGACAGTACACATAAAGGCACACAAAATAATTTCTTTAGAATCTCACAATATGCCCATGGGAGGTATCAAGTTTGTGCGCTCATGTGTTGAATTGCCGCCTATGGGCAGAGACTCTCAATACGTCCACCTGTACACCAATAATAAAATGTTATTGGATTAAGAATTAATCAAATTGCTAACTACTGTCATGCTGACACCTTACTGGATCATGAACCAATCAACGTGATTAACTTCCTGAGAGATTCATGTCAACAGGAAACCACTTCTATTGGAATCATTATGTATCAGTAAACATTATGTAAATACATTAATTAAGAAATGACCTTCTGATTAGTCTTAATTGTACTTAGGTCAATGTAAATGCAATTGCTAAAGCATAGGTAACCTTGTTGCCCCCATGAATGCCAAGTGTGTGTGTGTGTGTGTGTGTGTGTGTGTGTGTGTGTGTGTGTGTGTGTGTGTGTGTGCACATCAACCTGCCTGAAGTTCATTAGTAGAATCAATGATTGACTATTATCCTCTTCTCTCTTCCCAGAAACTCACAATTTGTTTTTCTCTCTTGACCCCACCTCCTGCCCCCCACCTCCCCTCTCCAGATGTCTCCTTGACAGAGGAGCTCCGTCAGGGCCTTGAGGACCTTCTTTGCAGGCTCTACCATTTTGAGATATGATGTTGTGTTAATACAATATAATAAATGTATAATTATTATTTGTTATAGCGAAATAAGTTATTAGGAGATAGTTACGCCTCCAGGGCCTGCTCGCTGGCCCCAGGTCATCTAATATCAAACAATCAAGTGGAGTTATTTCTTTCGTGAGCATTAACATGAGCTAGTTAGCCTTGCTGCAACTGTTGGGGACAGAGAATGCTGGCTAGTAATGGAGACATTGATACCATCGCAGATTTGCTTCGGATTCCCTTGTCAAGAGAAAAAGGAAATTTGTGAAACGGAAAAAGGAATGCAGGATGGATTTTGTGATTGGTGAGTATAACTTTAGAGTTGAATAAGATGGTTGGCAATGTTCAAATTTGCTGCTTTGAGTTTGTCATAAAACTCTTTCCTTTAGTGTGGTGATATTGTATTGTTGTCTGATTTTGAGCAACATGGTTGGACATCTATCTGAAGGGGTGGCTGTGTAATGCACATATAAGAAATAACACGCATAGAACATTTGTTGAGCTGTTGTCTGGTTTTTCAGCGACGTGAGTGAAGGATGGACTTGTAATGGATTTGTTTTTATATGGAAGAAATGACATAGTTTGCATATTGTATTCACGTGTGCGTAGTGTGATGGTGGCCATGGGGGGAGAAGGCCCAGGCCAAGAGGCCTACTACTGGTCCTTGATCTACCACTCTCTGGCACAAGCTTCCTCCACCACATATTTTTCCCTCCATCCATAACCTATTGATTAGTTCTAATGTTAAGGACAGTTTTGTCTCTCTCCCTTTCTTGTTTCCTTCTCTCAATTGATCTGGGTCCACTAGTGAGAATCCTCTCTCTCTCTCTCTCTCTCTCTCATTCCCCCTCTCTCTCCCTTTCCCTCATCCCCCCTCTCTCTCTCACTCTCTCTCTCTCATTCCCCCTCTCTCTCCCATTCCCTCACCCCCCCTCTCTCTCTCACTCTCTCTCCACATTGATTAGGTCTGGTGTTGAGCAGAATTGCCTACTTAGACTCAAAGTAAAAAGCCTCTAAGTGTTTTTAATGTTTTCTCTCCTTTGCCTGGATCCGCTCCAGTTCGCTCTCTCTCTTTCTTTCTCTCTCTCTTCCCGCCTCCATTTCTTTGGGTTTCACCAAAAGAGAGAGAGAGAGAAAGAAAGAGAGAGAGAGTGTCGATGAGACTGGCGTCACTGCTGTCTCTGACCGGAGATGCATCCTGACTCTGTGCTGGGTGATGTCTGCGCCAGGCCCGCTGCCCAGCCCTTTGGTGTTTTGTGCATTTGCACTTGTGAAGAGGAATCATTGATTGTTTTGTGAGGAGTAGCTCACTTGTCCAGGAAACTGCAGGGTATTAATTAGCATATGGTGAATAATATTATGTTACACAACATACTGTATATATATATATATATATATATATATATATATGTATATATGTATATATATGTGTGTCTGTAAGAGATAATCACGCAGTAGTTGTGTGAAACCGTTTTAAGGCACGACGTAGAGGTGAACATCCTGAACCACCTGCCTCTGCAAAGTGCCTATATAAAATACATGCATTCGCAAATTTGGGTGAGAATTATGAAGCAAGGTCTTACTGTTGTCATGACAAGGAATAATTGTAGCCCATTTTACAACCGAGCCGGTTAGTCACAGTATAAATTACTGGGTGAGGTAAGCAAAGGTTATTGCTCCATCCCTGTAACTTGTTGAAAAGTATTACATTAATTTGCCACTGACGTGTCCCATTCTTCACGCTATATTCTCCAAATAGATTGCAAGAAATGTTCAAATCAGAAATGTATGTGTTTTACTTCCGAGTCATTAAGTTTATCAACTTAATGACTCAGTTGTGCTTGCCGCAGTTGGTAACAAGTAATCTTTGACAGCTATGATCTTTAATGTTGCTATGGTTTCAGGTTGGATCGTGGATTAATTGAGAAATAATTGCGAGTAAACTTGAGCCTAACTATGTGTGAAATACACATTTTTAACGCACACCTGCCGTCCAATCAGAAAAGTGTATTCACCCAGACCGCCTCTTTAGGGACAAAGTGGTATGGGGTCGGCGCTATCTGGGTAAGCAGCTAACTTAAATACATATCTCTGCAGCACAATACATAGACGTATTTTACATAATGTCAGAACTGATATTTCTTCACATTCTGATAATAATTGAAGTTCATTCTTGGATATTAAAAAAATAACTAACGACTAATAACGACAAATTGAAAGAAGCGCAGAAGGGCAATCTCTAGAAGTAGACTTCAAGAGGTTTTTAAGATCTTCATTTGTGTTTGTATGAATGGCAGCTTACATTTTTTTTTGCAATAGACAGTGCAATAGCACTGTCAAGCATTGTTTTTACACTTTTACAGACACACTGTGCATCCCAAAAAATGTATTTATATATTTATATATTTATATAGCGCTTTTATCCAAATCACTTTACAGTATTGCCTCACATTCACCCATTCATACACTGACGGCGGTGTCAACCATGCAAGGTAACAACCAACACGTCAGGAGCAGTTAGGGTTAGGTGGTGTCTTGATCAGGGACATCTCAACACTTAGCTAGGAGGCGGAGCCGGGGAACGAACCATCAACCTTCCTGTTGCCAGACAACCACTCTTACCTCCTGAACTAACTGCCGCCCATATCCAAAATTACAAGGAAGCTCACCTCCCCAAAAAACCAAGAACACACCCAGCTCAAGATGTCCTTGGTTGTTTCGAAACTACAATAAGTGTTAAATTGATGCATTCCCTTGCAAAAAAATCTAAATAACATGAATAAATCATGATGAGAATGTTGGGACTTGGCCCGAGCTATCTCCTACTCAGATAAATCGAACAGCACTTCTGTTACGTTGCATCTGAATGAATAAATAAAAACATGACATCAGAGCTTAACATCTATTTTTCATTGGATCGGAAATTAATATACTGAGATATTGTTAGCTGAGGGGAACTGCCTGTATCAATGTACAAATGGAATGGCACCTTCATGAATCAACCTGTGATGGCTGGTGGGAAGGGAAAGCGAGAGGTAAGAAACACACTGACACACTGGGAGATGCTCAGTGTTCAACTCACATTATTTAATCTTCAAGAAATGGTTTCCATTGATCAAAATATTAAAAAGATATACAGACATCTATCTCCATGTCCTTTTGCTTTTTGATTGCATCCTCTTCATCTAACTATAATTAGAGGAATCTCTTTACGTATGTGCAAATCTATGTATTAGACTTCACACTTGCTGAGGACACGCTGTATTGCCAGCGATCCAAGGAAGTGCGGTGTTGAGTATGAAGTTGTTCAGGTGAGTTGTTCTCAAGAAAACCACAAGCAGCAATACTGGAGGCCCCTCGGTCTGTTTCAAACAGCCCCGTATCAAACGGGCGGGGACATGGCTATCTAAATGAATGGCCCCAGTCAGGATGATTAGACTCTGGGGTAGGGCTGGCAGTATGGCAAAAAATATGATCACGACTTGTATTTCCATTTTGATCGATCTCAATATTTATCACAATATATAATTTGATAATGCTGCCAGTTTGAAGTGCATCCTGATAATGACTGAAGTCTAAAGAAACCAGAGGTTTCATTAATTAAACTTTAGAACAAGGTTTATTAATAAAACTAGAATGACATAATGTAAACATTTAACTGCAAACATGCTGTATCTGCCTTAACAAAACAATACAAGTTCACTTGCCTTGTAAATTATTAAAATAATGCAAATAAAACTAAAAGCTGTGACTACATATCACAAATGCACATATAGAGGTACAATCAAGACAAAAAGAGTAAACAAGTGGATTACAAAGGCCCTGTACAATTAAGTACAACTGTAAGATAAAATAAAGTAACATAGAGGACTCGATAACATAATTCACCATACGGTTGTGTTTGTGCATTCCACATGCAGGGTTACGGTTGTGTGTGTTTAGAGAGACTGTGCTTTTAAGAGGAGTGACATAACACTGATTGGTTTATTGTGATGGTGGCTGCATCATCTTAAATGTTGATGTGGTTTGCAGTTTTACGGAGTTGGCTTACTTAATAAACGACACGCAAGTTTGTGTCTCGTGAGGAATTGTCTTTCTGACGTTATTCCGCAGGAATTTCCACAGTAAAACATATTAATTATGAACTGGTTTTACATCTTAAATGTTTTAGAGGTAGACATCTGAGTAAAAACTGCTAAATGGAAACACTCGAATAACGATGAAAACGATGTCAACATTTAACTGTGCAAGTCAAACACGATTTAACAAAAGTAAACAATGTAGGACACTGCACTCATGATATCCGTGCTTCTTTTTGCCTTTCATATCAGAATCAGAATGAGATTTATTGCCTTAGTTTTTACAGACAAGGAATGTGCTTTTGTGAAATTGGTGCATAACATTGAACATTAAACAGAGTAATAATATAAAAATTGGGCCTTTTTGTGTGCCCCTTTTGTTCAATTTCCTCATCTTTGGAGGATGCCTGTGAATTCGTGCCCCTCGCCGGTTTCACTCACTTTTTCTCCTTTCCAGAGCTTTCTTCGCCTCTGCTGGTAGTAAACAATGCTTCGCAGTAAATGGGCGTGTGCAAGCCAAAAACTGCAGACTGATTGGCTGTTGTCGCATTTATTTCTGCCGGGTGAAAGGCTGTTAGTCTATCCATATTGAGTAAAAATGTCAAGGCTTATTGATCGTAATCGACATACATTTTATCACGATTCTGGTTCAAGATCGTTTTATCGCCCAGCTCTACTCTGGGGCTGGGTGGGGCTGCACACCTGTGGTGTACTGGGGAATCAAGACACAGAGGATGAACCATGCATCACCACACAAACTCAGATGTTGAATGCTGACTCAGCATTCAACATCTGCTCCAGCTGTAACACCTTACCAACTCTCCAATAAATGAGTGTATACAACATTCTACCAGCACAGCATGTCGCAGGGGCGACTGCCTGTGTTTGTGATGAATCATAAAGCCAGCTTCTGATGATGCACACACTGAGTAAAATGAACTTCATTACCAGGCATTACATGCTGCAAGTACAACCGAGCTGCATAGTCCAACTCATCCACCTCCTCCTCCTCCTCTTCCTCTTTGTCAGAGTCCTGGTCAGTCGTGTGGCAAAGCAATGGGTTGTCATGTGGATGAGCTGATGCGATCTGGGATTGGTCAATGTTGGATGATGGATGGGGGGGGGAGGGCATGAGAGAACCTATCGGAGAACAGATCCAAAAGGTAAAAAATATACAAAACAAACTTAAGAGCAATGAAACAACAATGGAGGAATAAATGCAAACTAATACAAAGGAACAACTTAAAATTAGGTGGTCGTGGTAATTGATTACAGGAGTGCATGGCTTTGTCACAAGAGGAGAGCAGCATTGTGATGGATTGTTGACCTGGGAGCTGAGAAATCAACCTCATAATAGCAATATTATTTTCAAGACATTAGCCAGATTTAATATTGATCCCCATGGCCCTGGCCCCTGCTGATTTCTTGTTGGCAAATTATCCAGCACTGAGTCAAACCTATACAAGTGTATACACCTGTACAACTACTGAGGATAACTGGACTCACAATATTGTAACGGGTTGGAATGAAAGGGTGGTGTATGCTGAAAGGCGTATAGAATGAATGAACATATCGGCCTGGGAATGGAAACGAGGCAAAGCAGGACAGATCAGTGGCGCTACAGTGCTGTGATGATCACAACGTGGACCGCAAATGAAAAAATGAAAAGAGCAAGAAAGGTGTGGTTGTCAGAGTCGCGTGATTTACTGGAACAAACACATCTCCTATTCAAGTGTTTCCATATTTACTTTGACTTCAGATGAGCAGATGTTTTATATAGATATGAGGAGAGAGCTGCTTTCCATTTCAAGTTTCTCCCACACACACACACACACACACACATACAGTATATATACATATATACATATATTATACATATATACACACATATACATATGTATACATATATATATACATATATAGGAAATAAGATGAATATTAATATGTGTGTGTGTATGTGTATATATCTATTTATATAGATATATACACATATATTCATATTCATCTTATTTCCAATTTCCTCCCATTCACCCACCAAGCACACATTTGGTTTATTGATTAGCTCCGGTATTAACAACAATCCAGAGGGTTATTCACACCTCTCTTCACAGTAACACACGCATGCTTTGTGTGAGAGAGAGAGATAATTCAAGTCGCCACTTTATCAGCATTCATAACATAATGTATGCGATAAAGCCCCCTTTAATAGTGTCCTTTCTTTGTGAGAAACAAAACTAAAGTAAATTATTCTGCTTCAGGAATTTGTTTTCCTGTTATTTATTTTCGTGTTTGATCTGTTGTTGTTGACTGTCAACTACCTCCACTATCTCTGCTACTTTAATAACCAACAGCAGGGGTGTGCAAAATCGATTCCAAAATACGATTCGTCTTTTTGTGCAACATATTGAAAACTCATGTTGAACAATGTGCTTGGATTGGATTTTAGATGGAGAAGAAGAGAAAATAATGAGAGTGGGAGTGAGAGATGGAGATTGATTGAGTGCGGGAGAGGAATGAAGACGGATTCCCACCAGGTGGACGCAAATCATCAACGTTTCTCTCTACACATGCACACTGTATGGATGTTGATTTGTGATTGAGATGTATGTAAGCAAGCACACGTGTGTGTGTGTGTGTGTGTGTGTGTGTGTGTGTGTGTGTGTCTGTGTGTGTGTGTGTGTGTGTGGTAAATAGGTCAGGGCCAAACAGTGACGAGGCCAGAGCAGCTGGCTTGTTGGCCCCAGCAGGACAATGTGGATTAAGACATGACACTTTCAGTGGGCTTTGTTTTAGCTCTGGCTGACTATTTCTGAGCTCTGATCAATAGCACCCCCCCCCCCCCCCCCCCCCCCCACCCGGTCCTCCGGTCCAGAAAACACAGCAACAAAAATAGTTGGGACTAAAAGTGTAACCACAGCACAATCAGTAAAGCTCAGGGACCACACAGCGCTAAACTGAGCTTCACCTTCTGAAATAACCATTTCATCCCAGGGACCACACAGCGCTAAACAGAGGATTCATGTGCTAGCGAGTTGGTGAGTGAATGAGTGGCTGAGTTAGTGTGTGAATGAGTGGCTGAGTGAGTGGTTGAGTTAGTGAGTGAATGAGTGGCGGATTTAGTGAGTGAATGAGTGGCTGAGTTAGTGAGTGAATGAGTGGCTGAGTGAGTGGCTGAGTTAGTGAGTGAATGAGTGGCTGAGTTAGTGAGTGAATGAGTGGCTGAGTTAGTGAGTGAATAAGTGGCTGAGTGAGTGGCTGAGTTAGTGAGTGAATGAGTGGCGGATTTAGTGAGTGAATGAGTGGCTGAGTTAGTGAGTGAATGAGTGGCTGAGTTAGTGAGTGAATAAGTGGCTGAGTGAGTGGCTGAGTTAGTGAGTGCATGAGTGGCTGAGTTAGTGAGTGGCTGAGTGAGTGGCTGAGTTAGTGAGTGAATGAGTGGCTGAGTTAGTGAGTGAATGAGTGGCTGAGTTAGTGAGTGAATAAGTGGCTGAGTGAGTGGCTGAGTTAGTGAGTGAATGAGTGGCTGAGTTAGTGAGTGAATGAGTGGCTGAGTTAGTGAGTGAATAAGTGGCTGAGTGAGTGGCTGAGTTAGTGAGTGCATGAGTGGCTGAGTTAGTGAGTGAATGAGTGGCTGAGTTAGTGAGTGAATGAGTGGCTGAGTTAGTGAGTGAATAAGTGGCAAAGTGAGTGGCTGAGTTAGTGAGTGCATGAGTGGCTGAGTTAGTGAGTGAATGAGTGGCTGAGTGAGTGGCTGAGTTAGTGAGTGAATGAGTGGCTGAGTGAGTTAGTGAATGTGTGGCTGAGTTAGTGAGTGAATGAGTGGCTGAGTGAGTTAGTGAATGAGTGGCTGAGTTAGTGAGTGAATGAGTGGCTGAGTTAGTGAGTGAATGAGTGGCTGAGTTAGTGAGTGAGTGAGTGAGTGTATGAGTGAGTGAGTGAGTGATTGGCTGAGTGAGTGAGTAAGTGAGTGAGTGAATGAGTGGGTGGCTGAGTGAGTTTAACCTAGTAATTATGAGTGAAACTACTCAAATCTTACAAGTCAGCGGTATATTGTTGTTTCACTCTTCAGACAAATGCACTTATTGTAAGCTGTGGTCTGCTAAATGCCCTAAATGTAAAATGTAAATGACAGGTCATGGTTAAGTGGACGTACAAACAACAAAATGTACATCCCAGATTACCTCCAGGGTAAGTAAGTAAGGAAATAAATAAACACAATCTGTTTGTTTTGAGGCCAGGAGTCGGTACCTTGTCAAAAAGGCACCCCGCAAGGTTTGGCAATGATTGATTTTCAAGCACAATGGAATTATACAGAATTGCTCTTTTAACAGCGTGACCTTGGCATGCACGGTGACACATGCGTGTGTGCATCCAACACCTGGACTCTCCACAGCCTCATTCTTCATCCTTGCTTGGCAAAGCAGACAGACACAGTAAACACACACACACACACACACACACACACTCACACCTGTTTCCTTTGGTGTTGCGACATGGTTTCTACGTATAACTACTTCAGTGGTTTGTCCATCTCTTTGTCAGTTCCCTCCCTGCTTCACGCAGCTCTTTGGCATCCTGCTGGCCTGCAGAGGACAGCTGATGGCCTGCAGCAGATCAGCGCCCCGCAGGCTACTGGCCAGCCCCTTCAGTGTGGATTACTAATGCAAATCCTCAAAGTGAAGTCCTGTCTAACAAAGGAAAAGATTATGCATTGGATCCAAAGTTGAAGTTGAAGTTTCTGGAGAAAAACTTGGGCAATTCAGGCACAATCTGTGTGAATTCATATTTCATATTCATTTTTATGATTTAAGTGTAAACATACGGACATGTATTAAATCCACAGCAGTGACTAATAATAGGTCTATATATCAACCAAATCGCAGAATGTCCCCCATTTGGGAATGAATGCAATTGAAACAATAAAATGTTGAATGGCTTGCTTTCCTAGAAACAGAACTATAGAATCTAAAGTATGGCGACAACATAGACACACAAAATACAACAGCTGCATGAAGGTGAGGTCTTCGATTTTTGTTAGCAATTTAATATTAATATTACATTTAATATTAATGTTATATTGAAACTATATTTGATACAAATATAATTTATGTTGCAAGCAATAAGATTCAGTTAAAATATAGGTGTTTCAAAGCTCTCTGGGAATATTCTCAGATTGCCTCAAAGTACAGCAGAGGTGAACATTTGGTTTTATGGTTGTAACTAATAAATACTTGCATCATAAAATCTACACACGTTGAAAATGCCAAAGCGACACATCCAAAGGCTGACTGCGCTGCTTAGGTAGCACCCACTTATAGGCTTATACATATGTTCATATAGAAAGATAACCTTTATATTTCAATGAGGCCTACATTTGAATCCATGGATGACCATTGTTTGCTGCCTTGTACACAACAAAAAGTAACTGCGATGGCTACTCGGGTTGAACAATTAATAAAAAATGTGTTATTGTGAATAGTAAAAAGTAAATGAATACAATATGCAAATCCCAGGCAGTACAATTTTTGGATAAGGGTAAAAAGTGTAAATGTAAATGTACAACAGCATTTTATATTATGCACTCTAGTGCTGCAGAGATGCCCTGGCCTCCAATTATATTCTCCAGATGTAAGAAAACATGTTTTTTTCAGTTAAAATGAAATTGGGATGCAAAAATGATCATTCCCACTGATAATGAATCATATCACAATCACAATATCTGTCAAAATAATCGCAACCTGATTTACTTTCCATATGGTTCATCCCTAATGGGTACAGCAGGAGTGTAGTGCAATGAAGGATTCAATTTGAAGGAAAGATTGGGGGGACAGAAAACAAGAACGAAAAACCCCCATTCTTCTGATCTGTAGCTCGGTGTGAGGATGGCAGACACAGTGGGATCCCACTGGCGCTTTCTAACAGCTGGGGGCGGCTGTTTTGTAATTGTTATCAATTGGAAACAAGCGTTTTGCTGGCTGCTTTTGCAAAGCCGAGCAACATGCTTTTTCTACCTTGGGCGCCGCACGTTTTTGGCAGAGCGCCCGAGACGCCCTGAGTTGAAAGAATTTCAACTCAAGAAAAAAGCAGCCAGTGCCACGGTGTGGATGTTCTCTGGTTGCTTTGCAACAGTGAAACAGGCCTTCAGGTCTTTGCTACGTCTTCAACCCAAAGGCAGTGCAGCGCGCCTCGCGGAATGCAGCCTGCAACACTTTCCTGTACGGCTCTGTGTGGTTTTCTAATGGTTCAGTGTCACATGAGCTGTGTTTTCATGTCCATTGTTTTCTTAGTCTTAGTCTCACCACTCTCACAATGAAATGAATTGCAATCAAAAGTATGCAAGTATGAATGCAATTCTTATTGAATGCAATATAACAAAACTTTGTTAGTAATCATTTGTAATAATTTCCTCAAGAATATTACTGCCCTTGTTCTCGACGGAACTGTTCAACTGATATATATATACTGCTTATATACTGTAAATATAGTTTAACAGCTCAGTCTATCACAAGTGCAGTAGCATTCACATATACAGCATTAGCAGTAGCATTAGCATATACTGTAAACTGCATATATAATGCAACGGTGCTTGTGAAGAAAGGTGTGTTTCTATTATGATGCCATATGAGGACATGCATTTGTGTGGCTTTGCGGGTATCCCCACTGGAATACGAGTCCTCGTGAGCATGGCTTTAGCCCCTCTTTCAACTGCCCTCTCCTCACATAATCTGCTCAGGGGGAGCCACCACAAAACCAAAGGACCAGGTTGTGAGGAACTGGGAACCTGCATGTTTACACAGTAGCTCTCTCATTAAGGGGGTCCTCTGGAGTATCGTGTAGCCTCATGGCCTATCCCATCGTTTGCATAATAGGCAATGTTAAAGTTGCTCAGTAGTATCATCATGGCTGTGTTGTGTTGCTGACACTGTGACCAGACTGTGTCACCGCTCCTTTAGCGTAAGTGCTGCCGTTTAACTTCTGACGTGTACTCCATGCTAGGAAATGCGATAGTTTGAGCCCATATTGACACACTCTTCCCAAAGCCAATGCATCCTGTGCATTATGAAACATCATTCGTAAGAAAATCAAAACACTGCATTGCAGCTTGTACAAATGAATACAGCCCTGGCGATATTAGTACTGTTCACATACATCTTGTGGTATCAATAGAAATGTAATATATAATGCAGCTAGAAACGTCAGAATAATTGTATTATGATTTTAGGGGGGAGGGGGGATATAGAAAAAGGCTGCAACAGCATGCCTTCTTCTGCAATCACTTTAAATATACATTGACTATTCTGGACAAAGACTATGTATTGTCTGCATGAAAGTTTGTATTGTAAGGCAAATCCATAGCTTAATCTCTTTTTTGTTGCTGACATGGGCTGATCGTTGTTTTCATACCTCTTGGGTCAACGTGCTGGAAGGACGTCAACTGAGACTTAGGTAATATGGAGGAACGGGACGTGGCCACTTAACATACACAAATCAAGGGATATTGGTACATATATTGTATATGTGTGTTTGAGTGTGTCTGAGTGCATGTGCCACTTCATGTGGTTTGTGTGCATGCGTTGATCTGAACTGTAGTATGTACGTGGTGGACCTGCTTTGGAAATAAATAAGTAGGTACAATAAAAGCGCAATCCCTGTCAGACAATACTGTCTGGTGGAGAAAGTTACAATGACAAACCAGGTCACCCACACACAAACACATACACACACACACACATATACTTTCATTTTGTGTCTTGAGTGACTGTTCAGCTTTTGCCTTGAGGGTGACAGCGACCTCCAACATCCAGTGTTTGTGTCTTTATGGGCGCGAGTGTGTTGTGTGTGTGTGTGTGCGCGCGTGTGTATCAGCTGCTGACCTCACAAAAACATTCCAGTTGCCGCTAGCTGTTCTGCTGTCAGAATCAGTCGGGAGTCTGTTGAAAGGGACATTCCAACAGCCATTTTGACCCCCGTTGGGAGTGTACTATTGTCTACAGGCAATGCAATGTAAAATTTGGTCAGGATGTGTGACAAAATACAAGTTATCACTTAAGTTATCCGTCAAGTCAATTTTTCATAATGTGTGACACTGTGATGCCCATCCTTCGTTCACATAACACGTTATGTGAACGCTCAAAATGCCACCTCGTCATGGGTTAAAGCGCCATTATTTCCCATCTTGGTGTTGCTGGTTTGAATCCCGCTGAGCATGTGTCTAAGAGCCTTACGAGCCTTACTTGTATGAGTAATTAACCGGATGATTACATAGTAAATTGACTTCATTGTCACATTGAGGTGGAATAAATCAGAGCTTTCTCAGTGATTATTTTAATTTGATTAGAATAATCACTGAGAAAGAGTCCCAAAAATAATGCAAAATGTGTGTATGTGTGTATATATATTTTATATACTGTATGTATATATATATATATATATATATATATATATACATATATAAACGCTAAATCTTCATGCAGTCTTGCCACACAGCTCACACATAAGAAAACATAGCATATGTGTGATGAAGAGAAATCCTTTTCGATGACCTTGGTCCTGTTGTATATTTTATTATATTTTTCGTCATCCCTCTCAATCGCTGCGTGTGTTATCGGTGGTGCCTTGTTCGGTGATGTTTGCTGTCTGATGCTTATCTATATCTAAAGTCTGTTTGTACAGATAAGCACATGCTTGTTTGTAGTCCCTCTTGCTGCTTGTCTGCATGAGTGAGGATATGTGGAGGAGCAGAGCAGATGGTATCATATAGTATCATAGTTTGGAGCGATTGCTGCCTCATAATGATCTTGATTGATGTCATATGCTCCATTAATCCGTAATAAACCTGAGTCAGACCTTCACACGAGAGCCCGGACACATTACTACAACGTCGTCTGGGCTCCAATGCATTATTATGATATGCTGCACATTTATGTCATGGTCCAGCATTAGTCACCCAAGGCTGCAGATATATATATAAATAAATATATCTATATTTATATATATATATATATATATATATATATATATATATATATATATACACACACAGTATATATACTGGCCTTGTGGTTTAACACATGGTTAAACGCAACATGCTAACCCATAAGGCCGCTATATACTACTACTACTACTACTACTACCAATAATAATTATTGATGTGAATATGTTCACATATGTTATTTGCCAAAGTTATTTTTATTTTTATTTGTATTATTCCACCCTGTATTTTTGCCGGCTATCTCCTCCCACAGTTTTCAACGTAGAAACTCCGTTCAAAGTTTAAAAGATTCAGCTCAATTAGGAATCGATTGCTATGACTTTTCTTATTGATACCCTTCATACTTTCCGAAATATTCAAAATTGTCCAGGAATTTTTCCCCATTGAAATTAATGGGGGAGAATGTTCAAAATGTTTCCAAACCCACTCATATTCAACCTCTTCCCATTCATTCATACATTCAGGTAGAAACTCCATTCAAACATTAAAACGTTCAGGACACTTGGATGAATTTCCATAACATTCATACTATTTACACAATTACAGTTCAAACTTAATTGATTTTTCAGCTCCTCAGACACTTTAACATGGGTGTGTATTGCGCTGGTCAGAGCGGGTGACGTCACCGTTAGAAGAAATAGGTAGAGCAGACAATAATTTTGACAATATTTTTAAAACTGCCATCCCGCCCACAATATTAACTCCACATACGTAATCTATACATCAAAACGTAGGAAAACGTTTCTGTGACGGTCACAGAAATGTAGCTATGGAAACAAACAGACTTATACTTTTTGATTTATGAGCCTCGGAGTGACAGGAGTGCAGGAGGAGCAGAAGCGTTCCAGGGGCTCCAAATAGCATTATAATGAATAGAATCTATCTCATGAAGTATCTGTTCTGTTACCTCTCTAATCAGAATTGATTAGGACAATGTCGCATGAGTTCTTAGTGTCTATGGTAAAACCATTGTTAAGCAAGTGTTGTTGTAGCAGCCGATATCTGTGTCTGTGCATCCTTTACATGCAAAGTTTCTCAACAAATATCTCCATAACAAACATTCAATAACACTGGAAGTGCAGGAAGACATCTGACATTAGAAATAAACAATAGTCAAAGAATAGAACTATTATAATATACCTCCTATTGAAGATCCATTAATTATTATTATTGCCGATGTGCTCCCTTATTGAGCAGAAGAGCGATATTATAATATTGAGGGATGGTAGGGCAGGCAGTATGTCCAGCTAATAGGACCACTCCATTTCACTGGATGTGCTTCCTTTACATGGAACTCATACCACAAGTCCTTCTGTCCATCTTTTTACTGAGTCTCTACGATATTTTCCTTGTTTACCCTTTTTTCTGTAACCACGTGAATTCTCTATCTCTCTCTCTCTTTCCCCCTCTCTCGTCCTCCCTCTCTCTCCCCTTGCTCTGTGTAATCAGACCACTGCAGAACTGCATGAAACCAGTGGAGTGATTTATTACACACGCGTGCACACACACACACACGCACACACACGCACACACACACACACGCATAGAAGTTGGTTGATTTATTGCAGTGCAGATGGACGATGGTCCAAGGGTAAGACCGGTGTAACACACACATTATTATTCTACATTTAGATAGGGACATCCTCTCTCTCTCTCTCTCTCTCTCTCTCTCTCTGTCTCTCTCTCGTTTTATGTACACCACACAAACACATACACACACTTCACAACATAACAATGCAACAGAGCCTTGAATGTTGATTTGAAACATCAGTAAAAAGAGCTGGGGAAACTAACCAACCAAAACCACAAAGCCAGAGAAATAAAAGCCTCCTCCTTAGTGAGTGATGTTGTGAATTAAACAATCATCTCTCTCTCACACACACACATCTTGCCCTTAAAAAGTGTGGTAAATGGATTAGGGAGTGCATTTCTATGGTGTGCATTTCTTTGGACCACTCAAAGTAAACACATACACACTAACAGCTGTGTTTTATATCTCCCTGTCTAGGACCGGGATCAGATGAATATGGGATGCACAATTATTCCATTAGGTTGTCCACTCCTAACTTCTTATACTTCTACCCTGTCTATCTTATTATTCATCCCTTTCTGCTCCGCCTGCAATAGCGACCACCCAGCCACACACACACACCACACACACACACACCACACAGCTCCACACACACACACACACACACACACACACACACACACACACACACACACACACAACACACAACACACCACACACACACACACACAACACTCATACACACCCGCCCCTACAGAGACAGAGACATGGTGTGTATGTAATCCAGCTGGCCTGACCACATTTTGTGTTTTTGGGGAGATGTGTGTTTTCATTCAGCCAGTAGCACAGGGTGTGACATGAGCGGGGATAATCCAAACACACACATGCATACAGGCACACACACACACACACAATGCACACACACACACATACTCACACACACACATACACACACACACACACACACACACACACACACACACACACACACACACATACACACACACACACACACACATCACACACACACACACACACACACACACACACACACACACACACACACACACACACGTACACACACACACGACACATCCGATGCACAATGTAAAGTGTGTTCCCTATTGCCAATTGAAAAGAGAAAATCATTGTTGAATGGTTTCCATTTAATGGACAACAGTGGTGGTGGTGAGAGAAAGTTAATGGAGGTTCGACTGAGCTGTGGAGCGATCGACATTCCACAGGGACACTGAAGGGGGGGAGAGAGAGAGAGAGAGAGAGAGAGAGAGAGAGAGAGAGAGAGAGAGGAGAGAGAGGAGAGAGAGAGAGAGAGAGAGAGGAGAAGAGAGAGGAGAGGAGAGAGGAGAGAGGAGAGAGAGAGAGAGAGAGAGAGTGAGAGGAGGGGAGGGGGAGGAATGTGGAGATATAGGAGGGGAAACCCTTGTTGGCCAACAATAGGCAGAGACCACCAAAAAGAGACACAGACAGACAGTCATCCAGATCCAATGATTATTGGGCTATTAATGACTGCTCTCTATTTGGATAATTGCTGGATTTGAGCAGTCATGTCGTGCTGTTGTTTCTGTGCTTCCATCTGTAACGGCGGCATCATTCTGCCTATTCCATCCCTGACTGCTGCGCGGTTATCTGCTTTGAATTTCCTCTCCCCACACACACACACACACACACACACACACACACACACACACACACACACACACACACACACACACACACACACACACACACACACAGTTCTTGCACATACTGACACATACATGCACATCATGCTGTTGAAAATGCTGACATCTCTGGTCACAGTAACTAGGGACCAGCAAAAAAAAGGTATGTGAGTGAGAGAGAGAGAGAGAGGGGGAGAGAGAGAGAGAGAGAGAGAGAGAGACCTTCAAATAATGGCAAATATTTTGCCACACAAATTGTCAAACTGTTTATTTTAACTGTTCATCCTATCTGATTCCATTAAATGGACAATTGAGTGCAAATATTCAGCCTTTATGTTTGCATATTCTCCTCCATACTGTCGACATGCCATCATTCATAAAAGCTCACTGTCAGCTCCACATGGTCTCACCACTTCATTACCAACTACTAGCCTATTTACGTGTTTTGTTAACAACACGTTCAAAACATACATGCAACACATAACGAGCCCTTTCAGACTCCCGCGTGAAATGGATGTATACATTACATTTTAAATTCATGTGCATTATATTTGTACAGACTTAACCGCAGTTACAGTCTCGTATGACACCCTCTAACCCTCAGAAAAACTCCTTATTTAACAAGGAAGAAACGCAGAGGGGGATCCGTCCTTCTAGGGATGGTTTGGAGTGCAATGGGTGACATAATGGACATGCAGAATAGTATTACAACAATTTTAAGTAGGATTAAATGATTGTCCAAATATTAAAATCCAATTGCTCAAACATGTGCAAGGGTAACATAGCATCACAGAAAGGAATCCGATGAAGGGAACCTAAACGATGTCTTGTAGCCATGATGGCGTATTAGGCAGCACATCAATCATTGTCTCGATATTTACAAGATGATTGTTTTTATGGATTTCCTGTGAGAATTTCTGTTTTGCTCTGTCAGAGACTCCCCTATATCATCAATTAATACCCAACAACTATTATGGATGTATGTGCACGCACGGCACGCACGCACGCACGCACGCACGCACGCACGCACGCACGCACGCACGCACGCACGCACGACGCATCGCACGCACACACACACAACCACACACACACACACACACACACACACACACACACACACACACACACACATACAGGCTACCTGCGAGCCCTAGCTGTGATTAAGGCCACTAATCCATGTCCTCCTGTGTGTGGTGGCAGCAGATCCGAGTGCCGGGCTCTGGCCATTTGTTCTATATTTGATCCCTTCCCGTCCATTGTATTCCATTCCAGAAACACTGATACGCGGCATTTTGCTTGTGGCCAGACAGGCCGTGCTCTGCCAGCAGGCTGCTCCTCTTGTGTCTCTTTTGAGTTGACTCCAAGTGCCGTAGGGTTTGTTCAAAAGGCCCCATGGAGCACAGGAGACACCAGCTGAAGGCTGTTGTACTGTAGTTATGTCTTAGTCACATACAACCACTGAATTAAAGAACGCACTGCTTTCTTCCCCCCCTTCCAATTCCATTGACCCTACGTTTGGATGTAAAGGTATACTTTACTTGTACACACACACAAGCACACACACAAACACACTTGACATTTTTACAAGACTATTATTTCTACAGCACTTGGAGCATGCTAACTATCGAATATTGTGAAGGCCAGTGGTGGCGCGCTCCGTCTCTCTAACCCTTGACTATAACACACTTATGCAGAATAATTAATAATGATAGTAATTACAAAGCACTTAATCCTGGTTATATAATCCTTGATGTGATCATGTGATTACGCTGTATGTATCAAGTAGGGGTCGACCGATTATCGGTCGACCCCTACTTGATACATCCGATCCGATATTCATAATTTTTCCGATTATTGGAATCGTTATTTTGCATGATCTGATTGCCGATTAGATGAAAAAAAAAATAAATGTGCTCCTGGCAAAATGCACTCCTTGCAGGCGGCTCTGATGCAGTCGCCTCTCTCTGGCTCAATGTCCCGCCGGCAAAATAGCTACAAAATAGCCAATCTGTACTCCGTATTTGTGGGAGACACGTGAGAAAGAGGTCGCCAATCAGTCTGCAGTGTTTGTCTCGACACGCCCATTCGCTACGATTGACGATTGGCGGCGCAGCCAAAATAACGCGACACTGCAGACCGATTGGCTTTTTTTTCTGCCGGCGGGACATTGAGCCAGAGAGAGGCGCCGCATGCAAGGAGCGCATTTTTTTTTTTTCATTTAATCGGCAATCAGATCATACAAAATAACGATTCCAATAATAGGAAAAATTTTGAATATCAGATCCGATTATCGGCCGATTATCGCCCCCTAATTACTAATAATCAGTATCGATATCGGCCCAGAAAAAACCATATCGGTCGACCCCTAGTATCAAGTGTGTGTATGCGTATGCGGACAGATGATTGGATGAAGAGATAGACTGGGTAAAGAAGAAAGTGTTAGAGTGGGCTGTGTGCATAGTTGCACAAACACATTTCTTCCCTATAATTCTATATGAATGATGAATAAATAATGCTAAGTGTACTGTGGTCAACCCCACAGCAGACGTGTATACACTGTGCGCAGGTTGAATCCCACACTTCACTCTCTGGCTATCAACGCCTTGTCATGGATTCATGCTTAACGGCTGACTGGGAATCGCACTAATTACTCATTAGAACAGGATTGGAGGAGCCCTGACTCTAGGACCAAGGTTGTCTTCCCCGCAGAAGTCACAGTATTTAATGTACATAATGTATCAGAGAATGAGGTCTATATAGTGAGACTATACTCTCAATAGTGAGTAGTCTTACTCTATAGACCAGTGTTTCTCAAATGGGAGTCTGTGTGCCCATAGGGGTACATTGAAGGATTGCAGGGGGTACTCTTATCTTAAGTTTGGTTATAAAAACAAATAATAATTTGACCGTAAGCAAATCAATGAATACCACCTTAATACAATTTAGTAAATCTGAATAGTAGATTCATAGTTAATAGTTGTTTTTTGTGTAAATGAGGGCAACTTGCGATACTGACAAAATAGTTTGCCATTCTTCAACCCTTCCTAAAGTAAAGGGCTACTCACAGAGACATGAGCACAAACACACACACTCAGTTACACAGAAGAGAATGGATCTGTACATTCATCACTGGATCACTGTACATGTATTATTCTCGTGTTTTTATTCTTATGTTGTTGGCATTTTTCAGTAAGTTCTATCTGTGTGTACATGCGTGTGTATAGAGGAAGGGAGCGGGGTGGTATAGAGACAGCGCCCCTGGAGAAGAAATACAACACTATTAGTCGCCCCCCCCTGCCCTTCAACTCACCTCTTATTCTCTGTCCATCCACTAGGGAGAATGTAATTATATCCCAAGACTATTGTTAAGTCATATTCTCACTGAGATTATTCCATGAATTAACTAGCCATGAATGTGCATTGCTTCCTGAGTGTCTGCACACATGTGCCATGTCTCAAGATGGACCTGAGCTTAAACAAATTAATTTACACCACCAATTTAATAAAAATGAGGGTGTCTCAGATTATACATAATATGCTAATGTTGTCTTTGCTTGCTTGAATTGCGGATACCGTGAAACTGTGCATATATGACATTACATTCCCAAAGTGTGGAACATTACTGTTCTGCTCGTATCTAGTGTTATTGTTAGCTTTAACACTGATATATGCATGCCTGGTTCTGTGTTTGACTGTTTACATGCACACTATTAGCGTTTTGCTCGCTGGATGTATGATATATGCATCTTAATATTCTTAAGATTCCACAGACATCCGAGTCTTATTACTGTGTGTTTGTGTGTGTGTGTGTGTGTGTGTGTGTGTGTGTGTGTGTGTGTGTGTGTGTGTGTGTGTGTGTGTGTAAGACAGAGAGAGAGAGAGAGAGAGAGAGAGAGAGAGAGAGTGCGTGGTGGTGGACTGAATCTGCTGATGCTGCGCGGCCACACCTATGGGCGTATTTAGGTTCCAGCGCGACTCTGCCATGCTGAACATTTAGAACAGAGAACTTGTGAGGTTTTCCTTGACTGCCTGAAACATGAGGCTAAGTGTTCTCTTACCAATTTGTCCTGCTGAATTAGTGATGAGGAAAGGGGGTCTGTAGTGGATTCTCACAGGGGTTAGAGTTGTTACAAAGAACATATAGAGACACAAGTAGAGGAGGTGTTTGTCTAACATAATTAATCACATAACTGAAACATATACGTATAAAGAGGAGAAAATTGACAACCATGTATTGGAAGTGTGTCTACACACACACACATACACACACAGAAAACTAAAATAAGAGAGATAATCTCTTTCACAGACACCACACACACACACACACACACACAGTGTAAAGCAAACCTTACAGACACCCAATGTATACCTCACCCATCATTCTCCCTGGGCTTGTTGCTAGGATATAGCACTCTATTTAAGGAGAGGGCGACAGTCGAGTTGTGAGGACAGACAGGATGTGGTAACGTAACGGAGGAGGATGTAGGAGAGGAGAAGAATACGCTGGAAAGATATTTTGATATTTTGAGAGAATTCAGGCAGAGAAGCACAGATCTGGAACACATCATAAAACAGCGGGCTGGACACATAAAAAAGGAAGGAAGCCCTTGCCTTTGCGAATACACACCTGTGTAAAAGCACACACGAATACTAAGTTCATCCCATAAAAACTAGACTAGTGGAGTACAAAGTAGTTTAACTAAAATACTTTCTTTGTGTATAACTGTAAAAGCAGACACATGCAATTGTACTTCTGCAGGTGGTTTCGGTGTATGTGTTTCTGTGTGTGCATGCATGCATATGTGTAATGCAATGTGTGAGCGACCAGGCATCAATGGTTACATGTGTGTATGAACATGGTTGGTCAAGCAAGTTGGGAATGTGTGTGTGTGTGCATGTGTGTGTATATGTGCGCACGCCTGTGTGTGTGCGTGTGCATGTGTGTGTATGTGTGTAATATGCCAATAGCACCAGCAGTGGAATTCAGCAGGTCAAAGAATGGTTGACTAGACACATTGTGGCTCCCGGCGGTCAGTCCACCACACACGGTCCCCTTAATCTCCAAACGACTTTATTATAATCTACTAAAACCTGCTCCTAAATCCTCTTTCATAACACCATCGGAAACCAGAAGATGACAAACTTTGTAGAAATTTATTTGTGCTTTAAATAGGATTTCTCGTCACAATTAAACGCTAGGAATCAACACAATTTTCAAAAATATCCTGATGAAAACATACACTAAAACCAACCCAAATAAAATATATATATACATTCATATATTTGATTAATATATATATTTATTTTGTCAACAGATAATCTTTCATTTTAATTGCAGTGTCATGTTAAAAGGATTATGTAATTAGTGTATTCATTACTTTGTGTAATTAGTATGGGATGTTTCACCATTACCCGTTTTTTTTCAATGTACCATGTGTTCAAAAGTGGATTTTAAAATATAAAAATAAAATAATAGTTAGTTTGCAGTTGCGTGTGTGTGTGTGTGTGTGTGTATGTGAGTGTGCGTGTGCATGTATATATACTAAACTATAAACTTGTTTTAATCATTGCTAATAGGCCCCTTGGACTCTTAAACAGTTAAGCTGTACAGTTGAGCCAGTGTAAGCTGTACACTGTTGTGTATACAGTGAGCCAGTGTAAGCTATACACTGTTGTGTATACAGTGAGCCAGTGTAAGCTGTACATTGTTGTGCATACAGTGAACCAGTGTAAGCTGTACACTGGTGTGCATACAGTGAGCCAGTGTAAGCTGTACACTGATGTGTATACAGTGAGCCAGTGTAAGCTGTACACTGTTGTGTATACAGTGAGTCAGTGTAAGCTGTACACTGATGTGTATACAGTGAGCCAGTGTAAGCTGTACACTGTTGTTTAGCTGCTGGGAGTGGGCAGAGCCTCACTGTGTGCCCTATCATCCTAGCCCCGTGAGTGTGTCAGTGTTTGTGCTTGGCTATCGTCAACACAATCCATTTTTAGGGAGGTCACACAACCATAACAGTGCATTAGAAAACCACACGTGTCCACATAGGTCACACTAACACAAGTCACTCTGTAAAGCTGATTGGCAAGCCAATGAGCACACACACACACACACACACACTTCCTGTAAGTTAACCCTTGAGCTGTCGAGGTGGTGACCTCTCTCTTGCCCCTGACAAGACCACATGAAAGAGATGGAGTGGGGATACAAGAAGAGTCGTTGGTTCGGGTGTGTGTGTGTGTGTCTTTACGTACGTGTGTGAAGTCGTTATTTTAGTTCCTACCAGAACTTATTGAACAAAGCGTTTAATAACTAACAAAAAAGAGATTGGTCTCTCTACAAGTGTATGTTTGTGAGCATGAGGCCGCATATTCACAACATGGAATACATGAGCTCTCTCTCTCTCTCGCCTGATGAAATTAATGTTTCGCTTTGTTGTTACGTTTTCACCAACAGTTTTTAAATGCTCCACACTGAGTTACAAACATTGGTCCGGCATAGTGCGGGCATGGCCTGAGTCATGGTCTCTGTCTGTCTCTCTTCCACATCCACTTGTGCTGGTGTCTTGGTCACTTGGGCCTCTCCCCCTCCAAAGATGGCGGATCCCTTCTCTTCCTCCCTCCTGTATTCAACGTCCTGTTCAGTTAACCAGGAAATTGCCTCATTAAATCATTGTGCGTGTGCGACATGTGTTAGTCATGGTTAAATGCTGAGTGCTCTTTGTGCATGTGTGTACTATGCCGTCAGACGGATGTGATAGTGAGCTCAACACCAGACTATAATATAGTGGGACTGCAGAGTACAAGAAATGTGTTCATGTGTCGAGTGTGTTGGACTGTAAATAGCTGAGGGATTTGTGTGTTTGGTGCAGGCAGATAGATGTTATATCTGATATTTCTGACTTTAATGACTCCTGATTATATTGGCTGTACTATTTGCAGCTGCAAAGTCTACCCTCTCTGTGACTCACCACCTGCACACACCAAAGGCCTGTTTGATCATGAGACAAATTAGTTTGTGAGAATTGTGTTTTCTCAGTTAGTAGTTAACTTAGCTGGTAACATGTGGGGGGAAATGCAGAGCTATTACTTGAAAACATTGTCCATGAAGGCAGATTATTCTTTCATCGACAGAAAACAAATGTGTGTGTGTGTGTGTGTGTGTGTGGGCACATATACACATCATAAAAACCATCCAGAGGACTTATCTATAACCCCATCATATATACAGTATAACCCCATATATAGATATATAAAATACAAGATAATGCATTGAGAATGAATTCCTCCTATGCTACTGTGAATATGCCTCCTCTGTTCTCCTCTGGATCAGGGCACACGTATCAGCAGCAGGATCTATCCACCAACACGTCTATCTAGTGGCACTCCGACATCAGCACAGACCATGTGACAAGAGAATAAACCACAAGAACATCAGGGAGAGAAAGACGGGGTGTCCCTATCCCATGTGTGCAGGCTTCCGGTGTGTGTCTGCACATGTGCGTGTGCACCTTCATGGACTGTGTGCACGGTAGCTCTTTGGCCTATATTTTCTTAACTGCAGGGAAGTATTTACACTGATCTCAAGGGAGCAGCATGTGTGTGTTTGTGTGTGTGTGTGTGTGTGTGAGTGTGCGCACATGTGTGTGTGACAGTATTAATTGTGCTGGCCTTAATGCAAAAGAATCATGTTTAGAGAGAAGGAAGGCAACATAGGGGACAAGCGGAGAACCCATGGAACGAAGAGGGGTCGTAGTGAAGTGAAGAGAGAGAGAGAGAGAGAGAGAGAGAGAGAGAGAGAGAGTGAGCGAGCGAGAGAAACGGGAGTAAGATGGAGGAGTAGTGTTTGCAAACCATCTGGACCTGGTCTGCAGATAAGAGCTTTTGGTCAGTAAAACACCTCATCACTCAGGCTCTCCTCTGTCTCTCTCTCCCTCTCTTGAAGAATTTCCCGTGCCCCGATAGCTCTCACCCTATCTCTCTCTGTCCATCTTGCTCCCTCACTGTCGCTCCCTCTTAGCTTCTTGCTTTCCTGGCATCTCATCCTTTACATCACCGCTTTTGTTCCACTCATTTTTTCAGGGGGAGGTTTATTCCTTTCTATCAGATACTCATTCATTATTTTTGTGCTGCCCCTTCACAGAAAAACCTCGGTGGTCCACTGTGAATCCTAACCAGGGACTAACTTCAGTTCAATGTAAAAAAAGAAAAGAAAAAAAAGACTACAAAAAACAACAACACTGGGTTGGGACAGTTTCTTGCCCTAAGCATACACACAAGCACAAGATACACTGTTGCATACCTTTTAGACAGAAAGAGAGAGAGAGAGAGAGAGAGAGAGAGAGAGAGATGCGTGGTGGTGGACTGAATCTGCTGATGCTGCGCGGCCACACCTATGGGCGTATTTAGGTTCCAGCGCGACTCTGCCATGCTGAACATTTAGAACAGAGAACTTGTGAGGTTTTCCTTGACTGCCTGAAACATGAGGCTAAGTGTTCTCTTACCAATTTGTCCTGCTGAATTAGTGATGAGGAAAGGGGGTCTGTAGTGGATTCTCACAGGGGTTAGAGTTGTTACAAAGAACATATAGAGTTACACAAGTAGAGGAGGTGTTTGTCTAACATAATTAATCACATAACTGAAACATATACGTATAAAGAGGAGAAAATTGACAACCATGTATTGGAAGTGTGTCTACACACACACACATACACACACAGAAAACTAAAATAAGAGAGATAATCTCTTTCACAGACACCACACACACACACACACACACACAGTGTAAAGCAAACCTTACAGACACCCAATGTATACCTCACCCATCATTCTCCCTGGGCTTGTTGCTAGGATATAGCACTCTATTTAAGGAGAGGGCGACAGTCGAGTTGTGAGGACAGACAGGATGTGGTAACGTAACGGAGGAGGATGTAGGAGAGGAGAAGAATACGCTGGAAAGATATTTTGATATTTTGAGAGAATTCAGGCAGAGAAGCACAGATCTGGAACACATCATAAAACAGCGGGCTGGACACATAAAAAAGGAAGGAAGCCCTTGCCTTTGCGAATACACACCTGTGTAAAAGCACACACGAATACTAAGTTCATCCCATAAAAACTAGACTAGTGGAGTACAAAGTAGTTTAACTAAAATACTTTCTTTGTGTATAACTGTAAAAGCAGACACATGCAATTGTACTTCTGCAGGTGGTTTCGGTGTATGTGTTTCTGTGTGTGCATGCATGCATATGTGTAATGCAATGTGTGAGCGACCAGGCATCAATGGTTACATGTGTGTATGAACATGGTTGGTCAAGCAAGTTGGGAATGTGTGTGTGTGTGCATGTGTGTGTATATGTGCGCACGCCTGTGTGTGTGCGTGTGCATGTGTGTGTATGTGTGTAATATGCCAATAGCACCAGCAGTGGAATTCAGCAGGTCAAAGAATGGTTGACTAGACACATTGTGGCTCCCGGCGGTCAGTCCACCACACACGGTCCCCTTAATCTCCAAACGACTTTATTATAATCTACTAAAACCTGCTCCTAAATCCTCTTTCATAACACCATCGGAAACCAGAAGATGACAAACTTTGTAGAAATTTATTTGTGCTTTAAATAGGATTTCTCGTCACAATTAAACGCTAGGAATCAACACAATTTTCAAAAATATCCTGATGAAAACATACACTAAAACCAACCCAAATAAAATATATATATACATTCATATATTTGATTAATATATATATTTATTTTGTCAACAGATAATCTTTCATTTTAATTGCAGTGTCATGTTAAAAGGATTATGTAATTAGTGTATTCATTACTTTGTGTAATTAGTATGGGATGTTTCACCATTACCCGTTTTTTTTCAATGTACCATGTGTTCAAAAGTGGATTTTAAAATATAAAAATAAAATAATAGTTAGTTTGCAGTTGCGTGTGTGTGTGTGTGTGTGTGTATGTGAGTGTGCGTGTGCATGTATATATACTAAACTATAAACTTGTTTTAATCATTGCTAATAGGCCCCTTGGACTCTTAAACAGTTACACATGTGCCTCTCTATATTCCTATCTGTGTGTGTGTGTGTGTGTGTGTGTGTGTGTGTGTGTGTGTGTGTGTGTGTGTGTGTGTGTGTGTGTGTGTGTGTGTGTGTGTGTGTGTGTGCATGTGTGTGTGTGCCATCGTTCCATCTCTCATTGTTTCTCTTCACCGTGACAGCTTTATTCTTTGAATCCATCACTCACTTCCGCTCTCTCTCTTCTAGCATGGCTCACTCTGGCCGGGTTCTCAATGGGGCAGCCGCCCGACTCTGACTGGGTAGGTGGAGTTAGAGACACACTGATATAGAAAGAAAGAGGCTGCACACATGATGAAGATTCAGGTGAAACAGTGAATAGCAACTGTTCACTGTGTGTGTGTGTGTGTGTGTGTGTGTGTGTGTGTGTGTGTGTGTGTGTGTGTGTGTGTGTGTGTGTGTGTGTGTGTGTGTGTGTGTGTGTGTGTGTGTGTGTGTGTGTGCGAGTATCTGGAAGCGATTAGTTGAAAAGCAATAGTCAGCCTTCTCTTCGGGAATAGGAGCAAGTAATCCAGCCCAGCTAAACACACACTGTTGCCTCCCCTAACCAAGACCCATGGATGTACACACACACACACACACACACACACACACACACACACACACACACACACACACACACACACACACACACACACACAGGACTGTTTATTATCATGGACAAACCCTTCATTCGACAATCTTCTCTGCCTTTTGCCAGGGGCAACTCTCTTTCCTGGGAGGAAATATGCAATAAATACTAATGTAGGTAAACCATTTATGTCAAAGAGTATGCCAATCATACTTAACTTCCCCAAATATAAATAGCTTCAGAAAAATACTGTTGGTTTGGATAAAAGTGTCTGATAACAGCATCTGCCAAATGCCTATATATATATTGTACAGTAAAATATACAGTGTACTGTACATTGACACATATGACATATGTTTAGAATATGTATACAATAATACATGCACATTTTCAATACAAACATTATTTTGGTGGAATTATGTTAATGATTCTATGTTAATTCTTACTTTAAAAGTAAACACTTCAGGTTTGCTGACATTAGTAGCATTACATTTACATTTAGGGCATTTGGCAGACGCATTATTATTATTGCTAATATAATAATATACTAATACTATATTATTACTATATATATATAAACATATATGTGTGTATGTGTGTGTGTGTGTGTGTGTGTGTGTGTGTGTGTGTGTGTGTGTGTGTGTGTGTGTATAGGCCTACTTATACATATTTCTGAATGAAGGCTAACATGAAACGACCACGGGTGGAGATGTGTTAAAGACTGTCTGACCCGTGAGGCTAATGATGCCCATGCCCATTTCACTCCATCTACTGGCCATCTGTAATGGCTTCATAATCACCAACACACTGAGAGGAAAATAGCTAGGTATGTGACAACTCAATCAAATATGTATGTGTGTGTGCGTGTGTGTTCACGCTTCTTTGTCCTTTCCACATGAGAGTGGGACACCGAGCTATTAAATAGACGACCGGAGCGACTGAATGGCAGCCAGTACTGGAACTACTGGTTGCTTTCCCGTGTTGCTGACTGACTGGAAGATTGGATCAGTTTTATTGGGTTGGCTTGTTTACTAACTATAGATTTCGGACTCACTCACTAGCTGACAAGTTTAATAATAATAAAAAAAAAGTTGGCTGGTTGACTTATCGACTGGCCGTTTTGCAAGGCTTTGTGAGACAAAAGGAGAAAGCTTTCCAGGCAGACTCTTTGGCTGAGTGATGTAGCCTTGGAGGCCATTCAACGCTTGGAAAGTGTGACCAAGTCAGAAGAAACACACATGAGCGGGTGGTGTGTGTGTGTGTGTGTGTGTGCGTGGGGGGATATGGGAAGAGGTGGGAAAAATTAAAAGAGAAAATTAAGATTAAATGAAGACGGAGAGGGCAGACAGGAGACCGAAGAGGGAAATTACAGAAAATTGGAAAAAGCAAAAGTAAGAGAGCAAGAGGCTCCGGCTGTTTCATTTTAATTCAGAACATCTGAGCAAGAAGCCTTCCCCCCCCCAGCCTCTCCAGCCTTTTTCTTGCCAAATCAAACTATGAGCCCACAGTCTGTGACTATTTTAACATTCAGCACACACACACAACCAGCAGCCACACTCATATAGAATCCCGTTTTCTCCCTCAATCCCTCACTCTCACGCACAGTTAAGCAGACACACACACACATACATATATATATATATATGTATGTGTGTGTGTGTGTGTGTGTGTGTGTGTGTTTGCCTATATATTTTTAGATTTTTTGATTTTGACTGTAAATCTGTTAGTTTATTTTTATCATTCTGTTGATTTCTCTATTGTTTTATTGTACTGTATTGCTATGCAACCTGGCACAAGTATTTCCTACGGGATTAATAAAGTTATATCTTATCTTATGTATACATACATACATACATACACACACACACACACACAGAGATTGTGTCCTCTGAGTGTACGAGTTAAAGGCTGGTCAATGCATGAACACGATACGGAGCATTTGACGGCCAAACGTATGAGCCAAGGCATGTGGACAGGCGCACAATACACTCTGCGCTCCAATCCCTGAGAAGAAGACAAAGCTCGGGATGCTCTCCAAGAAAGAAAGAAAGAAAAAAAGAAAAGTTGAACAAAAATACAAAATAATTACCTTGTCTATGTGAGTACTCCAGCTTCGCCCGGCTTAAATGGGTTAATGCACCCAAAACACCAACACGTTAGGATAAAGGATCCGTTCACAGGGAGCACGGAACCTCACTCGCCGAGCACGGAGAAAATGGAAGGAAAAAACAAACAGCACCTATGATACGTCCGCGTCTTTCTTTCTTTCTTTCGTTCCTTCTTATTCTTTCCTCTGCGGCTCTTGACGTGTTGGCCTGCAGACTAATACACGTGATCGTTCTCAGTCCGTGCTCTTCTCCTCTCCCGATCCCTTCATCCCGTCATACCGTCACCGCACCGTCCTCCTCCTCCTCTTCCTCCTCCTCCTCCTCCTCACTTCTCCGCTCTTGTTCCAGGCGTCCACCTCAGATGATAATGATAATGGTGATGTCCCTTCGTTCTCTCCTTTTTATTTGGTTGGAAAAAAAAATTCTTCGCAAATAAGACTTATCTCTACTTAAGACTCAAGCCTCGACTCGTAATCGTCTCTTGATTTTTCCCGGTGGCCGCCGCGCCGCTCCGCTTCTCTTCTCTGGCTGCTGTTGCTGCTGCTGCTGGAGCTGGAGTGGTCGGGGAAGCTCGCAGTGCTGCTCCTCACACACACACACACACACACGCACACGCACGCACGCGCGCACACACCACACACACACACTCCCTCGCTTTCCTCACACAAGCGTGGGCGGGGCTTAATGGAGACGGGCACGGCGAGGAGAAGATGTGATTGGTCCGCCGCCGCCAGCAGTCTGCCGCAAACACACAGCAGAACGGGGAGGAGCCCGAAGCGGAGAGGAATGGGAGTGGCAAATAAAACACAATTCTCCTTTAACCTTTATTCGAGGAGTTGGGCGCAGCGCACCGTCCCAAACAAACAAAACGTGTTCACAACACAACGCGTCTACAAATACATTTTTTTGTATACTTTTTTAACATTAACACAAACACCATCGGTAGCAAAAATCTAAGCAGAAAAGCCTTTCAATAAGTCTCCTTTTTAAACGTGCTCTCTCGTTCTCTGTCTACAGAAAGATATATATGTATATAGATATATAGATATATATATATATCTATATATCTATCTCTCTCTCTATATATATATAAATAAATATATATAAAAGTATATGGTATTATTATTGTTGTCAGTAGGGGTAATTTATTGTAATGTATATTACAATCATTATCTTTATCACTCATTTGGATGTTGAATGACCACAGCGGCCAAATCAGCCATGAAACATACAGGTTGGTTGGCATGCATAAGGGCCGCTGGCCATGCAGGGCAGGGGCTGTAGCCGTGCTGCTGGAAGTGTATTGTACAGCTAACTGAACTTAACCGCGGACCTCAACCACAGCAAGGTTGACAAGATATTCATTTAACGGCATAGAATCAGCAACACACATTATCAACGCAGGAATACAGTTTTTAACAACGCCCACAAGGTCGACCACATGATAACTGCTTCTTATTAACTGAACTGTAGACACAGCCAGGTCTCTCTCTCTCTCTCACTCTCTCTCTCTCTCTCTCCGACACATTGGAAAGTCTGTTTCAGCAAGAGTGAAATTGTGGCAACAAACAAGAGATTTAGCCACAAACAATCCCTCAGCAGAAATTAAAATGACGCACGCATGCGCACGCACACACACGCACACACACAATCTCTCTCATGTGAGAATTTGACAGTATATGTGTGTGTCTGTGTATAGAATGTAGAAAAAACACAGATGGCAACTCAATATTATTAAATACATGGTTTAACAAAAATTAGGAAATAGGAAAAATAAAAGCAAAGCGACCAAAGGAGAATAATTGCATGTTTAAGGCAATCTTACAAAGGTTTTTATTAGCTAAATTTACTTCGTAGCGTACACACACTTTATGTAAATATAGTTATATATACATTGCCCACACACAAAATTCTTCTTAGAATTCTTCTTATTATAAATTGTATTATTAAATTAATATTTCTCTCTCTCTCTCTCTCTCTCTCTCTCTCTCTCTCTGACACACACATATTGACTAATGACATCAACTTTGTCTCTTATAGAAGTTAATGCAGTATTGATTTTAGCATTGGGTTCATTGGCAGGGGAGCTGAGGATATACTGTTGAGTTATCTATAATACACTGAGGCTTTTATTACTGATTGCCATGCAAATATGTCCCTCTGCCCACACACCTGTCCATCAAGAGGTGTATAATCGCTCTGTATTCTAGTCTGCTACGTCTCATTATTAACACTACTTCACATGTCTATTTTTGACCATCTTTGCATTTTCAGTCTGTGTTTTGCGTCACGTCACCTTGGTCAACGCCAGGAGAGCCATGACATGTTCTCCAGCATCCAAGTCAGGGATAAGTTGACACTTCAAATTAAGAAATAGACACGCAGACAAGGGATGGCTTCCACGTTGAAGCTACGGTGAGTTAGTGAGATCTTTTGTTGGGTAGAATCTGGAATGCATCCTGCACATTATCATCTAGTCCCTCAGACAAGACGCATGATTAGTCATTTGCATGTAAATAAACAGCCAGCGAGGAGAGCTCCACGTGAAACATACAGGAAATCAACACATCTATTTATAAACACTCAAGGTGTGCGTGTGCAGTGTTAGGTGTCTACTCGCTGTTACCAATGTGTGAGCGCGTTCAATTTCCATAGCTTGGAAGTGTGTGTGTGTGTGTGTGTGTGTGTGTGTGTGTGTGTGTGTGTGTGTTTTATGTGTGTATGCATTATGTAAGCATGTGCATGTGTCTAACGCACATCTTCCTTGTGAAAAGCTATGACGAAACACCTTTGTCCCATGAATATGTTCACGTGCATATGCAGTCGTGTGTACACCTCTCTCTAATCATCCTGTCAGCAGTATGCAGGAGGGGTCAATCCAACAGAGAAGACTATGAATGGATGAGAGAGACAGAGAGAGAGAGAGAGAGAGAGAGAGAGAGAGAGAGAGAGAGAGAGAGAGAGAGAGAGAGAGAGAGGAGATAAGCATGAAGAAATGTATGCCCTGATTACAGGTACTTTGGTTGTGGGAAGGAAGTGGATAATAGACAGTTTCTGACAAAAGCCAATGAATTGGAGAGAGAGGGAGAGTGAGAGAGTGTGTGTGTCTGAGAGAGAGAGAGAGAGAGGAGAGAGAGAGAGAGAGAGAGAGAGAGGCAGAAAAGTCCCCATTTGGGAGGGCAACCCTCTAACGAAACAAACTTTTGGACGATCCCCTTGTGTTAGGGCAACTCTCCAAAACCAAGCAAACATTTAAGAAAAGGCCCCACTTTGTTAGGCACCCCTCCAAGAACAAGCCAACTATCCGACCCACTTGTTATGACCAGACCAGATTGGTGATCGCAAAAAAGAAAAGGGAGTCCGCACATGATTAAAAGATAACATAAGATATTATAACATGTTATATTCATAAGATATAATATGAATATAACATGTCATCTGCATAGTCAGTGGTGAGGGCAGTGTATGGGTGAGTGGAACATGTGCTGTGGGGATGCTGTAAGGTGTTAACCCAACACAGAACTAAACATTCACCTTATGAAGGCCAAACCTGCACAGTTGCACCACATCAGCTGACCACACACACACACACACACACACACACACACACACACACACACACACACACACACACACACACACACACACACACACACACACACACACACACACACACACACACACACACACACATACATGCACACACTGCAATTTAGTTTTCACTATTTTCTGATGTGCAACCCATCAATACCTTGTTGTTATCAACTTGTTAGTTTGTTTGTTAAATCAAATGTTACCCAGAAATGTTCGTATAATTTGCGTCCAAGCAGACGGGGGGGGAGGGGGGGGGGGGTTGCTTGGACTAGCAAGGAGGACTGCCTTTTTCCTTCCTGCATTCTTCTGTCCTTCTCTCCAGCAGTGAGGCCATTCAAGCAGCAGTGTGTGTGTGTGTGTGTGTGTGTGCTGGTTGTGCTCCACTCCTATCGCACGCTGTAGGCTTTGGTGCTGGTGCCACTGTGATTGTGTGTCTGCTGTGTGTGTATGTGTGTTTCAGCTGTTCCCACCAGTCAACCACCAGTTAAGCAAAACCCTGTGTGTGTGTGTGTGTGTGTGTGTGTGTGTGTGTGTGTGTGTGTGTGTGTGTGTGTGGGGGGGGGGGGGGGGGGGGGTCCCAAAGCGCTTTCATTGAGTGTTTAGAGGAACCCTGCTGTGCAGGTTCACAACCTTCCTGAGCATAGTGAGGAACGAGACGGCAGGAGAAAAGACACAAAGAACGATTGACTTAAACAAGCCAACTGGAGAATTTACCAGGGGAAAATAGGGGGCGGAGCCTGTCGGTCTGCCGGGGGAAGAAAGAGCGTTTCCCTCTTCTTCCCTAATCCTCCGCTCAGTCTCTGAAGGTTGGAGTTGAGAGTTGGATAAAGGAGGGGAACTCCCAAACTGAGCTCTTCTCTACGTGTATGTGTGTGTGTGTGTGTGTATGTGTGCACGAGAGTTAAGCCATCTTTGCCCCCCTGCTCAGACATTGAAATAACAGTAATCTTATTGACCGGTGTGTGTGTGTGTGTGTGTGTGTGTGTGTGTGTGTGTGTGTGCGTGCGTGCGTGCATGTGTGCGTGTGTGTGTGTGTGTGTGTGCTCATGCATGTCTGCAATGTGTACAGCAATTGTATGCTGTACACAGTGCACATCCTTTCTTGTGGATGCTGCAATGAGCATGAGGGGAATATGTGCGTGTGTTTGTCTCATCATACCTA
>PIJE02000027.1:508947-638947 GCA_002895965.2 Coryphaenoides rupestris
TTAATATTGTTTGTGTGCCTAATAATATTATGAACTATTGTTTGAGTTACTCATAAAAGTTGGCATGAGCATACTCACACATTTGCAATAAAATGTTTTCTTCTATATTTATGTTGTTATTTATATAATATGATTTAATATATAGATGCTTCATAATGTGTAGCAATACTAAGACACATGTGTAGCATTTAACCTCTAGATTTATGTTGAGCATCTACAACATAAAATGTTATTAATTTCAATCTAGCATTGTTGTAAATGTAGCAACTAAAATTATATTTATTTTCAGACCAGAAATTCCTGTTTCACATTCAACAAGTTGCATTTTGTATTCAATAAAGAAATAATTACTCCATGAGGACATTCCATCTTTTCCCATATTGAGCATGTCTTGACTGAATGCCCTGTAGTGGTTCAACAGAACCTGCAAATCGAGGTTTAGGGTATAGAGACAACCACTTTTTTTTAAGTACTTACTTAAAAAACTATCTGTTTGTCACTTCAGAAGGAAAGCCCATGTGGGTGACCCCCCCCCCAGCAAAAAAAAACCATTGCAGGTTGGTTCTTTCATCTAGTGACTAACTTAATGACTTGAAGATGATTGAAATACCTTAAATACCTTAAGCATGTGAATAGTGGAAGGTCATTGCTTTTCAAACCAGCGCCCTGGATAGAGGCCATAATGTAGCAGAAGGGCTTGTAAGTCCTCATGATCTCTAATTATGTTGCCTGAGGCTGAAGGCTCCTGAGGTCACCCATGACAAACTGGTCTGGGAAGAAGGTCCATGGTCCAGACACTCACGATGCTGGATGAATGGATACTCAATGAAATGAACTGCACCATGTCCTATCCCGGTTACGGGACCGACCCCTGGGACCAGGCCTGGGGAAAGTCTGCAGGCGGCAGTGACTCAGAAGGTCAAATGGTTGTCTAAAAACCGGTAGAAACCCTGCAGGACCTGAACTCCAGGAGGTGTCGAACCAAAGCCTGGAGGAACCTATCATGAAGGATCCTCACCACCCCAACAACAAACTGTTCCAAAGTCAGGCAAGCGCCTCCGCAGTCACTATGCTAGAACAGAGACTAAAACAGAGTTTCTTTCTACTGGCCATCAGGACTGTGAACTCTGACCTCACTAGGGCCCCGCCACTGCCCCTCCCATGCACACACTTACACACACACATAGGTAGTACACAGTACACACACCCACATAGTCTTACTACAAAACTTGAACAACATTTTTTATATTGCCTTGTTGTTGATATGCCTTCTTGTTTATATGCCTTGATTTGGTTCAGACCTAGATTTTTGAGCCATGGTTCGGTTTATACCAGTTATTTTTTTTTTCAGGGTCTGGGGGGGGGGGGGGGGGGGGGGGTGAATAAGAAATCTGTTGATTTTATTGCTTGTCTGTGACTAATTTACTGTGCAAAAAATAATATATCAGCACTGCAATGGATGTCAGGATGGGTCATGATTTTTGAATAGTTTTATTATTACAAAAAAACAAGAAAACGAAGAGTTTAGAAGTTTTTAATAGTTTATGTGACTACTTCCCTTGTTATCCCCGGGTCTGCATGGGGGCAGTATAGCGCCGCTGAGCTGCAGGTGCAGGGGTCGAGGAGAGAACATAGCATAGCATACACGGCTCCACATCTCAACGAGTACTGCTGTACTCGTTTTGGATGTTCGCAATACAAATTCTGAGATATTTTTCCACCAATGTACACATATCAAAAGTCTGTTTACCCTGTCCGTTGTACAGTCTATCTGTATTACATTCACACCAGATTTTCTCCTGGCTATTTACTGTTGCAGAGCTAGTGGGATACACTTCTATTTTAATGCCATATTGATTCGAGACATTTCGAAACGTAAGACATAGCTGGCTAGTTTAGGGCAATGTACAAGGTAGTCATTCGCCTATTGCGTAGAATTAGAAATATTGACCAAACATCAGAGAGGAGTGCTGCTGCATCACCTGGGCAGGTATACACCACTAGACACTCAGGTGATCGCGCCTTTAGTTTACCACGCAGGCCGATGCTATACAGAGTGTGAAGATCCAATATCTTTCTGTAAAAACACGTTCCAACTATCAATATGAACGCCACACTGTGAGACTGAGTTGTGAAAATTCCTCTCTGTTGCGTGGGTGGTTGAAGGGGGTCAGAACTGGGTCTCAATCCCCATTCCTTGTTATAGGGGCGTGCGTCATGGTTTCGTCTTATGGAACCGCGACACGAGATCACGGATGTTTGTATCGGCATCTAGTATGTATCTAGGTTCGTGAATCGTTATACCCCTAATCAACAGCCAAATACATCTCAGGTGTTTTTATGATTTACTTACTATTTACTAACTTGTGAAACATTATAAGTTGATGATACGAACTTAATTGGATGGGAGGAAACAGACATTTACCATGTAGTCTCAATTATGCTAAAAAGCAAAAAAACCCCATCTCAACAGGATCAGTAGGCGTAATGAAGGATCAATTCACGTATTGTAAGAGAGGCAAAGTAATAGATGTACAAATACAGGGGAAAAGATTTAATATAAAAAGCCTCTGTACAGTGAGAAAAAGCAGCAAGATGAATGAAATGGGGGCGAATATAAAAAAAAGAGAGAAAGACACTGCCAATCGAAGCAGGTCTGCAGGCCCATAAAGGAAGGTACATGGGGGCAAGAGAGAGGGAAGGCAGAAAGAGGGGTAATGTGTTGATGATGTAGTCGCTGTCAAGAGGCCAAATGATCCTCTAAGAACAGCAGAGCTATCGATCTGGCTATTACACCAGGCCACATACTAATACCCTCATCAAGAACATGTCCATGTGTGTATGTTAGTGTGGTGTATGAGTGTGGTGTGTGTGTGTCTGTGTGTGTGGCTGTGTGTGTGTCATTCACTGCACTACACCTGTAGTTCCTGTGGTATGGCCAGCCGCAGTGGACTATGTTGTTGGTAATTGTGTTGTTGGTAAACATGTGTTGGCACACATGTTTGTGTGAATTCAGAGAAAGAAAATAAGATAGCTGCCAATATGTCAAATGAAAGCAGAATGACAACTGTCAGGGTAACATATAGTCAATGGGGGATTGTGTTCATACACTAACACATGAAATAGATAACGGAGGATGTGAGTGTGTGTGTGTGTGTGTGTGGTGTGTGTGTGTGTGATCTTGACATGACAGTTCATCAATACGCCATTACTTACATTATGCTGCCACAGATATGAAACACTATCTGAAGTCAATCCGCTTGATATTTAATCTTTTTTCTCACCTTCCATGCATTATTCATCCTTTTATGTTGTTCTTACAAATAGACACAACCACATGTTATCTTATCGTGGACATTGTATCTGTCAAAACTCTGTCCAAAAAATTTCCAAATACGTATTTTTACCTTCAACCCATGGTGTTCTTTGGCAATGTATCTGAGCTTGTCTTGCTGATTTGCTGCCTCATACTCCAAGCATCAAACATGAGAGGATGAACACACTCTTGGCACCGTTTAGCTAGATAGTAGGCTACAGTTTCTACACCACTGGCACAACCATTCAATGAAGGGTCTTGCAGATGCGTAACATTTTAAGGTTAATGAAAATTAAACTGTATCACACGAAAAGCTCATCAGAATGGGATAATTGCCTGACTGTACAAATATTCAAATATTCTGTAAATGATGCTCAAATAGGTTTGGACATGTTTTTGCACATGGATGTGCCTCCAAACCCCTTTTGGTTTGCATCGCATGTTGTAATTTCCAATTTCAATTGAAACTATTAACATGCTGAGAAGAAAGAAATTAAAGCATGTCGGCCCACCCTTGAGTCAAAACAACATATTTAGCATGGTCTATGCCATGTATCTCTTTAATTTACTCTCATGAATATTGTGACTTTGGATTATTTGAAAACACAAAGTGTAAAGAAGTTGTGCTTGTGAGGAGCACACTGCCACCCATGGTTGCAAGAATTGTGGTAGCTGACAGCCTTGTAGCTAGGGAGCACAGTGAGATATAGAGACACAGAGGCCAAGATTCTCTTGGCCTCACTTTCTCTTTCACTCCCTGCTCTTCCCGTGCTTCTGATAATGGATCTTCCCTAAATGGGTTCTGAGAAATACAAATGTTCTTGTGAGGTGGGGGGAAGGGGAATGTGAAGGGTGGAGGAAAAGAGAACATTAGATAAGACTGAATGAGGAGGTCTGTGTAATATACGTGAGCAGAGAGGGAAATAAATACAAGTAAGAAAGAAAAAAGAAAGAAAGAATGATTACAAATGGTGGTAAGAGGTGTCCACAGAGTCCAACCATGATGGCCTAAAATGGCCATATGAAGAACAAAGAACATTAGCCACTTGATGGTATGTAGTTGGTTGCTTTGCTATGTTAGTGGCGCCAAAGTTAAATCCCATAATCCACAAGTCTGTTATTCATTGATTTATATTATCGAGTAGAGATGTCTATTGGATTCGACTGGCACCAGAGCAGTATTTCTGTATGTGTTTGCATGCGTGCCTCTGGTTGCATATAATGTGTGTAGTATGTGGGGGTGTTGCCTGTATTGGATGCATAAAGATATCGTTGAGTGCATTATGGATTGGGACATACAGTATGTAGACGCACACACACACATGCCCGCACATGCGAGTGCGCTAGGGCTTGCACGACTACTGATTTTTTTAAGTCAACCTTTCTATCAATGAAGCCGAAAAAAAGTCGACTAGTCGTCGATGACATCATCACACACACGCGCACACACACACACACACACACACACACACACACACACACACACACACACACACACACACACACACACACACAACACGCAGAGACAGAAGTCCAAAAGAATAAAGCAACGGCTTATTATATTATGTAACGAAAATATATATTCCAACATTCAAAATGTCTCATTTGGTGTCAGCAATTATATGGGAAAAAAAATTAAATGAATACATTTGTTTGGCATAGGCTTACAACTCAAAGCATGTGTAATCCACGCCGGCACAACAACATTATAAGAGAGCATGCTTTTTATTGTAACATACATTTAACTGAAAATGAATTCCTGCACAGGTCTGAATTTCAAGACCCGCTCCCACCCCACACCCCATACCGACCCGAACCTGCATATCCTATAATAAACATGAGCAGTGAACACTGCTTCACCCAGTCTAGTCTATCAAGTGCGTGTGCACTCACACACACTCACACACAATGCTACAAAAACAGAGACCTTCAGCCCTTTTCCCTGGCAACTTCCAGAAGCCCCACCTGGAGGATCCTATAAGCGTTCCCCGGCCAGCGGAGAGATGGAATCCCTCCAGTGTGTCATGGGTCGGCCACAGGGTCTCCTCCCAGTTGGTTCAGAACAACACCGATGGGAGGTGCCCAGGGGACATCCTTAACACATTCCCCAACCACCTTATCTGGCTTCTCTCAACACAGAGGAGAAACAGCCCTACTTTTTGAGGTCCTCTGGGACCTCCCAAGCTACTCATCCTATCACGAAGAGTGAGTCCTGGCAATCCTGTGGAGGAAACTCATTTTGTTCACTTGTATAGGTAACATTATTCTTAACAGTGAGGACAGGAACGGCGAGAGACCGGTAGATTGACCACCAGGGCCACATGACACCAGATTCTGGACCAAGATGGCAGTCGATATCACGCTCCTGCTTACCCGTACTCATGATTTTGAGATATTTAAACACCCCCACTTAAAATAATCCCTCCCCACTAACTTGAAGGGGGCAAGACATCCTTTTTAGACATTAGGGTGCTGAATTGCATACCGACTACTTTACTCTCGGCTGCAAACTGCTCTAGAGTGCAGGGGGTCGCCATGCGATGAAGCAAAAGTGGACATCATCTATAAATAACAGCAGTGCCACGCTAAGCCGCCACCCTGGACAGTCCCTGAGACATGGTTGATATCCTGTCCATGGAAATCATGAACAGCCAAGGGGAGACAACGCGCAGCCTTGCCAGAACACTGACCCTCAACAGATGTGGCTTCATGCCCAGTATTACATTTACATTTAGGGCATTTGGCAGACGCTTTTATCCAAAGCGACTTACAAAGAGTACATTTGTTGAAGGTATGTGGACACTACTCTCACAGCGCAAACGTCACGGACACCGGCTTTGAATCAGTAACCCTGCTGTCCCTCATACTGCCTCAGTAACTCACACAGACTCTCTCAGGGGACATGCTCAGAGATATGGAAACTGGTTGGCAAACTCCCAAGCAGCCTTATCATCATACATGGTCCACTGTTCCTACTACTACCATAGTAGGAACACCTTCATTACGTCTCTTGAACCTGGGAAACACCACCAGTCAACATTTAAACCTGGAAGAAAAAAAATGTAAGTCAATGGCCAGTCTGCAAAGCAGGCTGGCCATTTCCGACTCATTTTTTACCTAACAAACATTTAACAAATCATCACATTGACTTTATACTTATCGAAACAGATTTTCGATATATATTTGATACTTGGTTTAACAATGTCAGTGTTACACAATTATCTTCACTTCCTCTCAATTACCAGCTGCTACATTAAAGTGATGAACACATTCATGCATCAATAATTATAATCCAATTATATAATATATATATATTATTCGGAAATGGGCCATTCTGCATAATGAGTACTTTTACTTTTGGTACTTTAAGTAACAGAGTATTTCTACTTATTTTACTAAAGTAAAATATCGCAGTACTTCTTCCACCACAAAAATGTTTACATCATGCTATCTATAGAAACAGTATGATATATGAAAGCTGAGAATCCAGATTCCAACTTTTTCAGCCATATCATTCTGTGACCTACATTTTGCCGAGCTGTGAAAGAATAAAGTCACACACTTGACTTTTTCCAACCACAAACGATGTCATACCTTTGATATAGCATATTAACACTACTATGTATTATACTAATACTGTATCATACTACTTAAACTACTTAGTATACCAATACTACTACTGTATATATCGTACTATATCATGTACCGGTATGTATCATACTAATACTACTACTTATCATCCTCATAAGATTATCAATAGGCCTATCACACTTCTACTACTTAGAATTCTACTTCCACTACTGGTATTTATCATACTAATACTTTGAATAATACTAGGCCATGTATCAGTTTAGCTGTTTGTCTTAATATTTATTAACTGTTATTACATTATTACAGTGGTTTGAATGTTCATACTGTTATGCTTAATCCATTCAGACGTTTTGTATACTATTCTGTTCAAATTCATTAACTTCCGATTTCATTTCTATAAGTCTTATACTATGTAGCTTTATTTACATATGTTTAAGCATACTTTACACTACAGCACACTGCATTTGCTGCAGGAAATGCATTTCTACATTCTTGGTTTTCAAAACAATTCATATCACCCCTGATGTCAAATTTAATGGAGAGAAGATTAATAGATGATATAAATATATTTAATAAGAATACACACACATGTGCACACACACACACACACACACACACACACACACACACACACACACACACACACACCTGGTGTATACTTTAATATCCCTACAATATCAATATTTTAATACTTTTATGCTATTGTAAACAAGGCAAATCTTGCGGATGTTGATTTGCAGATGAACGCGCCTCTCTTAGCTACTCTGGGAGGCCGTGCAGTCAACTAGCTATCTGGTCACTGAATGAGCTATCACTCTTGTGCCAGCGTGCACACTGAATAATTCATACCTCCTATGATAAGCATGCATAGTTAAAGGAGAACAAGGAAATACTCTATTGCATTCATCTTTTCTGTTATTGGAATATGTTTGTCCTTATGAAACCTTATTACAGTGTCCAATGGGTGTGGACCACATACACAAATATTACACTGAGGGGTTTGTGAGTTCGAACACTTGTGGCAAGAAGACTACATGATAAATGGTTGTAGAAAACATGTTAACTAAAGCCTTGGAGGGTCTGCAAATAACCAGCGGGTTTAGAAGTAGTTTAAATTAAACAGTGATACAGAAATCAGCAATCGTTGATATCGCTGATTTATAGAGCAACAGGCTGAACTGGATCTAAAAATATCTAGAAATATACACATACACATATACAGTATATATACACAATACACATATCATATACATATATATACAATATATGGTTGAAGGGAAGTGTGCTGATATGATCAAAGACCATACACATGTAATGCATTATTTATAGATACCAAACACATACATCCGGCCCCTCTCCTTTGGTGAGATGGGCATACATGCAAAAACGCAGTTATGTGACAACAATGTTTGTGAGCATGTGAGTGTATATAAATGTGTTTTCTCAGCGCTGTGTTCCCAGGTGTAATGTTAGGATCAGTGTGCTCGCTGTTCAAATGGATTATCTATCAAGTGCTTATTTGACAATGCACATCACAGAAACATGCATCTGGCTGGCATACGGACACGCATACACACTTACGCAAACACACACACACACACACACACACACACACGGTGCAGAGGGGATGGAGTGTGAAATCTGCTTCGTAGTATTTGCTTTCCTAGGTTGGCTGAGGCCATATGGAATGTGTGTAATCTTAGTGGTTAAATAAAGATTAGTTGGTCTTGGATAATTACACCAAGACCAACAATATACAATTTTGATTGCATTGCTTCATTGATGATTCTTTTTTCAAAGTTAATTGCAAATATGCAAGTTTGTTCTGAGGCAAGTAATTGAGAACACACCTTGATGTAGGCCTACTTGTGTGTATGTACATACATGTCTGTATCTGAGTGATTCACTTTATTTACTTTTCATTATTCTTTGGGTGGTTGGTGCGATCGCTTTAGAAGATTCACATGGAGCTTGATGCATACAAGATGTATCAATCATTTGCCTTCTCTCTGCATTGTAAATATATCCCTGTATTTCAATCTGTTTAATGATCTGCCGCATCTGCTTATCATTATCCGTCTAGTGGCATGTCTGTGTTTGTGACATCACAGATGTCTCTTGTTGTGTGTACCCGCCCCCCCCATCATGGAAGTGTGCTGTCCTTCCACTCTAATCGCTGTCCACAGCAGTGCAGGCTCCTCCACGTCTCCATCTCAATCTCACCGGCTCTCTTCATCCACGCAACGTGCTGTCTACACTCTTCTTCAATGTACTATATTTTCCCTCTCTTGACAACAGCTTTGAGTGCGATCCATCTCATGTCCATTTGACAGATTTTTATTTTGTACTTTTTCCTTAACAAAGAACACGTATGGTATGGTATGTAAAACATGCTGTGGTTTTTGAATGGAAACAAATGAACATGCACTAACAGCTGCATACAAGACATAGTAAAGACTGAAAGGATGATTCACAAACACATGTCTGTGTGGTCAGACCCAGGCACAGACATTATACTCAGACAGACACACTAATAGCAGCTGGGCACTTTGAAGACGAAACTCTGACCTGGAATGAAGCGTGTGGGAGGAAGGTAGAAAACTCAACTCCCTCATGTGGCACTCTGCCTACGGTTTTTATTAACAAGAGGAACATGGTAGACAACATGGATCAACAACGGCTCCACGGCCAATGGACTTCATATACAAAAGGCAGAGTCTGCTATTCGGAGTGTGTAAGTGTGTTCAACAGATTAGAGATGACAAATGGCTTAAGCGTTAATATAAAGTAATTCAGCTTAAACAAATGGATAATACAGCTCATGCATCTGTCAAACATTCCCCTCATGTCACCCCTCTATACTATCACCGCCTCCTCTCTCTGTAATCCCTTTAGGAATAGGCAAGATAGTGTGTGTGTGTGTGTGTGTGTGTGTGTGTGTGTGTGTGTGTGTGTGTGTGTGTGTGTGTGTGTGTGTGTGTGTGTGTGTGTGTGTAAGTAATGGGTGTTGCGACAAAATCCTATTACTCAATACGATAGACTGATAAGTACTGTATGTAGGCAAAGACAACTTGTATATATATCACATTTTCTGGTTAATTCAACCAATAAACAATAATCAGGACAAAAACAAAAACCCCAAACCAAACAAAGTGAGAGGTAGAATCGTTGAGCGGCCTGGTTGTAATAAAGATGGCGATGGGTAGGCAGGTAGGCTGGGTCTGTTGTAATCAGCGCGTCATCGATCTATGTCTCACACAGCATCTTGCTTCTCCTAGATACACTCCATTCTGTTGCTTGAGGTCACCGGTATCAAGTAACAGGGCAAGGCGACAGCTGGGCACCCTTGGGTACAGACACCACCTGTGTGCATGTCTATGTGTGTGTGTCTGTGTGTGTGTCTGTGTGTGTGTGTGTTTATGCTCACCAGGGAGCAAGCCAGACGCCTCAAGTCTCAAGTTTCTTCCCAGGAGAGCAAATAACGGCCAAGGTTTGGAGGGTGTGCGTGTGTTTTGTGTGTGTGTGTGTGTGGGGGGGGGGGTATTGTTTGATTCTTCAGCCCTCTATTGATCATCACCTTATTCTATGGCTATATTTATATGTATTATCTTCCATCTCCTCATTTTCACGAGGTTTGTCTCTGATTTCCTCTATGTATATATTTACTCCCTTTCTCCATCTCTCTCTCTCTCTCTCTTTCTCTCTCCCCATCTCTCTCTTTCTCGATCTCTCTCTCTCTCCCTGCTCCTCATTCTTTGTAACCAAACGATGGAGAGATTCCCCAAGCTGTCTTTTGAAGACTGTACCGCATCCTCTACGCATCGTTAACACTACGGATCGACTACTACTGTTTACAGACACATGCACAAGCAAACATATATACATTCACATGTACATGCACATGCACATGCATGTAAAGTCAATGTTACGGTCCTGGGCTGTCAAACATTGTGCTTAGGTGTATGCGTGTGCATGTGTGAGTGTGTGTGTGTGTGTGTGTGTGTGTGTGTGTGTGTGTGTGTGTGTGTGTGTGTGTGTGTGTGTGTGTGTGTGTGTGTGTGTGTGTGTGTGAGAGAGAGGGTTTTGGTGGGGGGGGGGGGGTTATGATTCTCTTGGGGAAGCTTCTCTCCATAGTTCAAGAGGTCAGGCACATGCCTATGTGTGTGTGTGTCGGTTTGTGTTACATGTCAGACATGTCAATCAGAACAGTGAAGCACATGTCAAGAAGGGCTACACAGCAGCTTAGCCATGTATGGCCGAGCCTCAACCACAGCAAAGAGCATGTGGAGAGACCGTGTTTGTCCTTTTCTCAGAGCTTATGCCGCCAAGATCGAGATGATAGACACTGTTTGTTCAGAACAATTTCCAATTAATAACATGTCAAAAATAAAATATGAACCTACACACAGACACACGTCGTCGACACAAACACACACGCTTGAACAAATGCAGACACAAGCACAAACACACATCATGTCACTCTGTGTGACACACAACAATACACACAAACACACCTGCTATTTAAAGAGTCAATTACCCGACACAAACTTGACGACTACTCACTTTCAGAAGCAGGAAAGGTATACCCCAGAGTTTTTACATCAACATCATAATGCATTTAATAAAAACATGATCAAACTTAATATGGAAAATACAAATACTCAGCACTTTATTTCAGTCTTAATTACTCTTAGCATCTTAATGAAAACACACTGTGTGTACACGCACGTGTATGCGTCTGTCCCTTAAGGAAAATACTGTTGTTAGGAAGGAGTGTGTGCATGTTGAATAAAATAGTTTGCACCTGTTAGGAAAAGCTTTCTAGAGGACAATAAAACCACACACACACACTGACACACAGCCACACACTAATGACAGCTCAGCTAAATTGTGACCATTAATTATATTCATTAGCTGGGACGCTCCTCTGAGTAATGCTGCCCCCTACTAGTCCCAGCGACGCCAGCCCAGGCCCTCGCTGCGTACATCATCGTGACATAGTTTCAACCAGCTGACACTACTCATGTAGATAGAACATATGTTCATGCTTTCTGCAGATCTGTGCATTCAACAGCTTATGCCTGTTTTAGAAATTCAAGTAGGCATATGTAACTTTAATCTAGTATCTGTCAATTTAAAGTTTAGCAAGGGCAAAAGTCAGGCAGTCAGGGAAAAAGAGCAACAAAAGGGTATTGGCGGGCAGTAATAAATGATAACATTTGAGTGCCAGGCCACCTGCTAGGCATGGATGTTGGAGAAGCCAGTCAAGCGACCTGTTTACTAGGGTTTTACTGGCGCAAACAAAGAAAGTGCTTTGTCCAGTGAGAGAAAACATTTCAGTAGATCAAAGCAAACACAGAAATGTCAGAAGAACCCGGGGGAAGACTGCCCTCAGATGGACCTACTTGTCACCAGGGCATCGAAGTCTCCCCTGCACCCTACTGCAAGGAACCTTGGCGTGGTACTGGATGACCAGCTGTCCTGCAACGCCAACATTACCTCTGTGGCCCGATCTTGTAGAATTGCTCTCTACAACATCCGCAGGATCCGGCCCTTCCTCACACATGAAGCAGCAGATCCTGGTCCAAGCGCTCGTTATCACTCGTCTCGACTACTGCAACTCTCTCCTGGCTGGACTCCCCGCCTCAACAATCAAGCCCTTACAACGCATCCAGAACGCAGTAGCACACCTCATGTTCAACCTCCCAAAATTCTCCCATGTAACCCCCCTCTTCCGCAACCTCCACTGGCTCCCGGTAATCGCTTGTGTTCGATTCAAGACACTGGTACTGACTTTCATGGCTGTCAACGGAACCGCCCCTACCTACCTCCAAACGTTAGTCAGACCCTACGCCCCGGCCCGAGCACTCCGCTCGGCAACCTCTGCCAAACGACTGGTACCGCCTTCACTAAAAACAGCCAAACATCGCTCTTCCAAGTCCCAACTCTTCACGGTTCTGGCTCCGCAGTGGTGGAATGAGCTCCCGGCTCACGTCAGGACGGCTGAGTCGCTCGCCAGCTTCCACAAGAGACTCAAGACCCACCTGTTCAGAGTTCACCTGGACTCTACATAACCACCCCCCCACCATCCTCCGATAATCCTAGGACTAACCTGCGTGTTTGTCAGTCTTAACATTTATTAATGGCACTTAGCATTGTTGTTCGTTCTCAGATGTTGTATCATGCTTAGAATTGCACGCCTGCCCAGCTACTTATGCAGGCAACTTGGCAATTATGAAACTCGTTCTATTCGTCTCGTAAATAGGAACGCTCGAAAACAGCTCTATTCTTATCTTCAGGTACCACAGTGATATATTGCTGCCTCTCCTTCAACAAATGTACTCTTTGTAAGTCGCTTTGGATAAAAGCGTCCTAAATGCCCTAAATGTAAATGTAAATGTAAGAAGGTTAATCTCCACTGACTGACCCCTACCGGATAATGAACGTACTAAGCCATCATTGCAATTCACTTCTTTTAAAGTTTATTTTATAACTGGAAAAGGACCCAAATTCCCTTTAACAACCTGGTTGTTGATAATGAAGTCACTGAGTCATTTAGATATAACAAGAGGTAATCTGCGTGAGGCCAAACTCAAAGTTCTGTACTGAAGCCATATATTCCTCATAGGTGCAGGGGGGCTGTTAACATAATCAATTGAGACCCTGGTGTTTGGATTGGGATAGGGTAAATTATGAGAGGCGTTTGTGGTCTCTCACACTCACACACACACACACACACATACACACATGTGGAGATGAGTAGTCTTACTCAGGAAATTAAGTTATTACAGAGGCTGAACATTTGTGCAAGATGGCAAATAGTTATTCACACGTTTGTTAAAGATTCTTGGAACATTTGAGTTAATTTATCTTTACATTGTTTTTATATTCCAACGTAACACTGTCCACTTTGCATAGACAGCTTTGTTGATGCAAACTGCATGTATCTGCAGATAAAGCATCTTTGTAGATAACAAATTAAATTAATCTGGGAAATAATTATTTTGTGAAGCACAGGTGAGGGATTAAGTGAGTACCGTCGATCTGTATTCTTCATGCTGTCAGATGGGTCTTGAAGTTGTCTTTTTGCTAATATTGTTGGAATGAGTCAGGAGACTTAAGGGTGGTAACAAGATGTAAGGAAAACCGTGAAAGCATTGAGCCCACGGTAATGTGTTGGGTAGTTAGGTCCTATTTATTTGTCTCCTGACATACGAAGGAGAAGCTCTGTGTTTAAACCACAGGTTTCACCACCATCAAAAAGTGCTGAAGGGGCCAAAGAGCACAACCTTCTAGTCCACTGGTGCCGTCTGACACAGACAGACTGTGCAATAAGTGACTCATAACTGTGTGTGTGTGTGTGTGTGTGTGTGTGTGTGTGTACACAGTATATATAAAGAGATACAGCAGGATTCCAACTCAAACTCCATCCAACACAACACAGCAGTGGCTTACCGTTGTCACTGTCTGACTTGTTATCGTGTTCAGTGTCTGTGAGCGTCAGTGCAGAGTTGGAGCGGCTGGACAGACACGAGCTCCGTCCGGACGTCTTGGCCACCAGGCCGCCGCGCCCCCACAGCCGCATGGCGTGCTCGGGCGACATCACCGCCTGCCGGTCGCCGTCAGGGTCAGCAGCCGTTCCCACCGAGTAGCCGTGGTGGGGCAGGCCCATCTCGGAGCAGAAGGCCAGGCCGCGCCGTGCCGCCGGCTCACAGATGCCCAGCTGACGCAGACTGAAGTTCTGGCCTGGTGGATTAGAGGGAAGGACAATGTCATTATATTTTTGATTGTTTATTTTAACTTAAATAATGTATTATTATATATTATTATATATATTTTTTTTTTGTGTCATGTCATTTTATTCTGCCTGTGTAAAGCGTTGTGATTGATAGCTAGACAAATAATCTCAGAAACATATGGTCTGTTTTAGTATGTTAGGATTAGTGATAGATACTGTAGCTATACTACACTCATATAAACATATGCTACCACAAATAATATTGCTTGAACAGTGAACGCACACACTCTCTCTCTCACACACACACATACATACACGGCCCACTACATTTGGTGTGTATTTATGCCTATAGATATACTGTATATGGTGTATGCATATACTGTGTATATATATGGAGTGACTATGTTTTTCACAGCATGTCTCAAAGGGAATAGCAGAGGTGAGTGAGAGACATAGAAAGAGAGAGAGAGAGACAGCGAGCGGTACAATCAGCATGGTTGTTGAAAGGTGGATAGCTTTCAGAAGTACTGTTCTCAGAGAGGAGGGGGGAGCATGGTCATACACATAAACACACGACAGTGCAGATAGTCTTCATTGTCAAATCATTGGTATTCAACAATATTCTAATTTGTCTCTTAATAACGCCGCATAAATGCATCCATTTAATTATTCCTTCATATTAATGAAAGCACACTTTTGTCTTGCTGGGAGTAATATTACAGCTGAAATATGGCAATGTATCTGCAGATATTATAATAAATACTTACGAATGGCATGCCTTTATTTATTTACACTCCACAAACGCGTTTGGTATTGTGTGTTCATTAAAAAGCTAAATATGGGCTTTTGGATGCAATAAATAGGCCTGAATCAAACATTTGACCGTGGCCGTAGCCTTACGTTATTTCCTGCCGCACCTTCAGAATCAGAATCAGAATCAGAATCAGACTGAGCTTTATTGTCTAAGTTTTTGCAAACAAGGAATGTGCTATTATGAAATTGATGCATAACATTACACATTAAACAGAGTATAATAGAATTTCTTTTTAATTCAAAAAAATTCAAAAATGCTTATAAAAATATATATATTATAGGTGTTATTTGCTTACTTATATTTAGCCAAAGATGTGATTAAACATGTGGCGCTGCCCCATGCTAAATATGTGGCTGATGAAGTTAAAAGGTGAACATCTAATAACACAAGTGCAGTTACAATGGTGGGATTCTGCCAGTGTCCTTCAACTTGACAAAAAAAATGACACGGCCGGGTAAGCACAAGCTAAATAATCTAATATTTTTCCCATTACCGGACACCACTGCAAGCCAAGGCCAAATTGCATCTTCCATTGCAACCTCTTGCACTCTCTAATTTGCATGATGCTGTATTTATTTAGAAATGTATTTTCAGTTTTCATATTTAATGGAGTTAAGTAATGTGCCGGTGACTTCATAATGCATGAGAACCACGTGACATAAATGCATACATTGATATACACAGTTATATATCACGAAGACTGACTAGAAGTATTACTTATTATTGGAACAAATCTTACACACTTCACACATATTCTCATACGAATATGTTTAATAATAATAATAATTCTATATCTCCATCGTCTACCACATTGTGCACTGAGGAGGACTCAGCTACGTCACACTCTAATGTGAGATGATGCTCATCCACTAAGCATGACATCAGTCAACGCATTCCAGGCGAGGCTCTGTCTCCCATGGTTACAGCACAGTGAATGGGGCTGGAGCACCTTTGCAACTGCCGATTGTTCAAAGTAAAAAAATGCTCAGTGTAATGAATTGAGATTCGGCCTTCCGTGTTTTCTCTCGTCTTCAACAAGCTAGAAACTGTGCAGTTTGGATGATGAAAAGGCTTTAAATAAGATTTGGGATTATTTATGAGCAGCCAATGGGATAATTCACCAACCATCGAGTGAAACAGCAAAAAACCAAAATGTAAAAAGAAGGAAAAAAATGAGATCCAAGAATTTGGTTTTTGGGTAGAATAGATGTGGTTTACAACAGGAAGGTTGCTGGTTCGTTCCCTGGGCTCCGCCTAGCTAAGTGTTGAGGTGTCCATGAACAAGACAACATAATTAAAGAAAAGTAAAGGCGGGGCTGAAAAACTTTGAGGAAAAAAGAAGCAGGCATTAGAAGCACATGGTAAAAAGAGGGACAGCAGCCTCCTCAATTGGCCAGCAATTCTTTTCTGGCGGTCAGTGAGTCCAGGGACGTGCACGCGGCAGTGCATCAGGAATGACAGGAACACAGAGAGGGCGGTAAAGATGCACACAGGGCCGCTTACAACGCTCCAGCACTTTTTGACGGCCCACGGCCTAAACATTTGCTTATTTTATTTGGCTTGTTTGAAAATATGTAAAGTACCTCAGTATTTATGTTCATATGTAGACCACGTTATGTTATTATTCGAGGAAATCATCATTGTATTTATTTTAGGACTTATTTTAGGATGTTTTGTTTTCAGTAAGGAAAATTAGAAGAATTTGTGCAGGTTTTTTGTGTTAGGAAATGGTTGAAATAAATATTGTAGTATAATAATAATGTTATATAATATATATCTATATATATAGATATATATAACAAATTATATTTAAGATTAGGGTTAGAGAACATTTTAGGTTAGTTTTAGGTTAGTTCGAGCACTGTAGAGCATCTACAAATAAATAAATGCATAAAATCTATATCCCTGTAAATTATTCTTGTTGAAACTGATGTCCATTTCGTTTGGCCATGTTTGGCCTTCACTTCAGAGCAGGTAATGGTGAAATCTATGAAGCCAAAACATTCATAAACACAGCATGTGGTTCATCCACAGCTGAATGTATATACATTCAAATGTTTATGATATTATACAGTATGATATTTAATATCAAATGTGTTAAGGTTATTGGATATGTTAACATTGGATATTAAATATTTTGATATTTTAAAATAAATACAAATGTAAAACATATTTTGAATATAAATTAAAATAAGGCAAACAAAGTCTACCAACTTATAGCACACTCCACTACTTTATCATCAGAAAAAAAGAGTAAAAAAATATGAAAGCTTCCCTTAATTAACCAAGCAACAAGAGATAACAAGTACTGCAGTCCAATTAAGGATTTTATTAATTTTAAATGAGCCCACAGTGTAAAATGAAAGCGATAAGATAATTGACTAATTATAATTTTCTCCTTCCCAAAATATTGATGCTATGTTAATTGGAATAAAAGAAGAATGAATAGGCTCTGTGATCTAGCACACTTCTCCCATTGTTTTAATTTCACCTCAATAGAATTCACTTCAGATGCCACATTCATCAAATCCTTGCTTCATTTGAACAATGCATTTAATGTACAATTAATCTATAACGATATCAGCAGAGGAAGCAACCCTTATAGGTGTTTGCCTCCACCATTTTGGTACAGAAAGCATGGCATGCTTTTTTCTTTGGTGAATAATGACATGTTCAAATGTATATTATTCTTATTATTTTATTATTATAATAACCATTACCATTGTTTGATTAAGCAATGCTGCATCTTTTGTGCAAATTCAACTTCTTCTGAAATAGTAGCCTTGTGAAATTTTTGAGGAACCACTTGGAAGGATTTGTTTAAGTCTCACTGATTGTAGTAACAGGTCCCCTAGTGTTCCCTGTGGGCTATATTGTTCCTTACACCAATTATTAACATACCACAATGCCAATGAGTAAGCAAAATGTAACGTACGATGATTAATCATGTGAGGGTCATACCATTTCTCGCACATTAAGAGGGAGGGCATGCTGGAGTGTGATGGTCTTTGGGAGGTGCAAACTCCAAATAATGTACTTTTATATTTCAAAGTAAGATTAAGTGCTTTCTAAACCCTAAATAGATTACAATAACAACAGCACATAGAAAATGCATTATAAACACACAGGCATATTATGTACTTAGAATGCCATGAATGTCATGATGCAACCATCTCTGATGCTCATACCTTTTCTGCACAGTTTTCTGTTTTCGTATGGCTGAGTTAAACCAATGAAAATGAATGCACTCAAGGAAATATATTTGGAGCCTTTGCTTGCTGAGAAGACATTGCAGTGGATGGTGTCGGCGGGGGTGTCAAGAAGAAGTGTAGTCTGTGCATGGGCCTATGCTGTCTAGTCCAGGTTAGAGTCAGACGGCACAATATTTTTTTTTTTGGTGAAATGCAGGGTGATGCTAAAGAGGAGCACTCAAAAATGGCCTGTCCTGGATATTATATCTGTCCACATTGTTCCCAGGACAGATGATAGGTACATGTCAAAACCCTCTATGCCCTCTATACAACGACAGATAGGTCACAGCTCATGCACCATTTAGACAAAAATGTGTACATTGATATTCATTTAATATTCAACATTTTAAATCCTGTGTCAAATCTCATTAGCATGTACAAAATGGCGATCAAAACAAGTTTCCACAACTATGGGTGTAACAATTCACTCACGATTCAGTTTGATTCACAACATTGGGTTCCCGATTTTGATTATCTCATAATTTCTTTAGAGAAAAGACGAGATGATTAAGTAGAGTAGATAAATGAACATTATCAACGGGAGTCTGTGACTCACTACATGAACCTAAAGCCACCTAAAGAGAACTAATGATTAATTATCTAATGATAAAAATACATGACAGGTGAAAGTGCCACAACATCAACCATTTTAATAACCAAAAATTTATAAAATACATTGTAACAATAAAAAGCAATAGAAAGTAACAAGTGCACAACCTAATTGGAACATTTAAGTAGCTAAGTAACTCAGTAACTAACTATCTAACTAATTAACTAACTCATTTTCAACCTCTTATCAGGGGCCACACTTTGCATTGTCAAATCAGCATGCCTGTTCTTCTGTCGGTTTGGGTGTGCCCAGTATTCTCTCTCACACACACTTAATAACAGTCAGAAGATAGGGGCACACAGAAACATGAGTCCATGGAATATGGGCTGACAGAGGAGAGGATAGGAGAGGAGACACCTACAGGATGCAGGGTCAGTTATGTTCCAGAGCAGGAGGGAAGACATTGGAGAGGGAGAGGACAGATGATAACAATTGGGTCGGGGAGGTTCCTCGGTGAAGGGATTGAAAGCTGAGGAGTCCTAGTTAGTTCCAGGTAGGTGGAGCTAAGGTGAGATGGAGAGGACACACCAGGAGGCAGGGAAGAAGTGAATGAAAAGGAATTGAGGCTGAAACCGGGCGAGCAGGGTGGGGTTGGGTGGTGCGTGTTGAGTGGCAAACGAAGCCGGAAGACAAAGGGGGACAGCGGGGAAACGGGAGCCTTAGAATGATCTGAGTTTAGCCATCAAAATAATGCCAAGGATTGTGTGTGTGTGTGTGTGTGTGTGTGTGTGTGTGTGTGTGCATGTGTGTGCGTGTGCATGTGTATGCGTGTGTGTGTGTGTATGTGTGTGTGTGTATGCGTGTGTGTGTGTGTATGTGTGTGTGTGTATGTGTGTGTGTGTGCCCTCTCACCTTGTCTGCTGTAGTCGCTGTGCTCGCGGTGCACCATGTCCTTGTGCCCCCTGGTTGTTCCATACAGTAACCTAGCAACAGCAGCCAGGGACAATAGTCAAGCCTTACCGGAGCCATAAGTGCTGGTGGGTAGCACTCTGTGTTGGTCCAGTCAAACATAATGTACAACCCTTCAAAACCTGTCTAAACAGTGTCCATTATGGCGGACGGCATCCTCTCTATACCTGCTCAGCTGGTCAGCCATCGCGACGCCGACACTCAAAGGTCAGTGCCATTCACTTGTCTCTTCCGAGAGCCAATCAAATGTTTGAGATCTGTCATTTGTGAGTCACACTTGTTGCAGACGTTCAGCGAGATTGTTCCTCTTATAAATAATGGCCCTCCCTGTTCGGCACTGGGAAAATAAAATGAACTTCCTTTTAACAGGAAGTTGACTGTGATTTCAGCAATGGCTTTTATGCTGGCTGGGTTGGATACAAGGCTATTATAGGTGGTGCATATGCACAGTATGCAGTATGTATAACTGAAATGTACGGAGCAAAAAACAAAGCCATGTCCACGGATTACCAAACCATAACCACTATTATTAACAACCATTATTAAACTATGCATACAGATTTGAAATCCGTTTTACCCAATGAAAGAAACAGGTTATTGAGTGAAACAACATGACACCATTCTTGTCATGGGACATCCAATCGTGAATTATGTTCCATTATCTTCACATCATTTTCCATGCAGTCCCATTTGATTCTCACCTGGTTTGATCTTGATGCTGGTCAAAAGCCTTCAGGGTTTCACTGGAGGAGTATGACTTTTGTGTAGGGACCCGAGGCCCCTGGGAGCCGACGCCGCAGTCTCCACTGTCCCCTGACGAACCTACCACATGACACCCACAGACGCATAACAAAGGGCGGAATATTGGCAATGTTTATGACACGTGGGTCACACAACCGCATATACAACACATTGCTATTCCAATGTTACTGGTAATACAGCTAAAGAGTGAAGAATTAATGAATGAGTGCACCTGCGAAGGATCTCTCTTTATCCTTGCGACCCTTGGTCAGTGAGCAGTAGGGACGTCTCTCTTTCACTTCCATAGCGCTGCCGTTTCTACTGTTCGTGCTGACAGCGGACATACAGGCATGCTTCTATATACCCAGTTGAACGCAGCTGGCAGCCTGGGCAGCAAACAATGGATCTGTGGGAGTTGATTGAGGATGTCTAAACTGTCTCTGTGAGCAAAGAAGGTGAGGGAGGTAGAGATGGGTTGGGAGGTAGATATCGGGAACACAATGTGAATATCTCAGCTATAAATGGCCTGCTATCATTTGCCAACGGTTAAAGACAATCTACATTCACACCTCTAGGCCAATGGAAAGACATGTATTAAGTATTTTAGGGCAGAAATACCATGTCACATGTCATCTCAATTTTGAAGAACAGGATAATGCAGTATATAGAAGAAAAATCATGACAGGTTTCGGAATACGCCGAATGATAACATATAGCACACTTATACCATTCTTATAATTCTGTTGTCTGGTCATTCTAGGGTTAATGTTTTGTCTTGTGATTGTAAAATTAGTTTAGGTTAGATTTAATAATACACATTGTTATGACATAAAACATGCATGGCTCAAATGTGTAATCCAGTCATTTCAAAAATCTCTTTGTGTACTTGGGCACTGAGGTAGTGCTAAAATGTTATGGCCAGGTGTTGTAAAACACAGACTGGTGGTGTGGTAATAATCATATTGTATATTATAATATAATAACGTACATTTACATTACATATACACTACACTATATGGCCTTTGGATGAATACATATGCGTAGGCACATTTTCTTTTGAATAATGAAAAATAAATACATGGAAGGACAGTATGCCATTTAATGCAACCCATGGTCATGCATTGAGTCACACAAGTCCATTAGCAGGGGAAACCCTGCAGACTTCATATCAGCAATTGAAAATGTATGCTTTCCCATTCATTCCATTGAAAAATATAAATCAATGACTTGTGGGAAAGAGATCTCGCTGATGTGTCAGAGTAAGCTTTAGTGGGCTGAGGGAAAACATCCATAAGGCGGTTTGATTGTGGAAGACAATATTAGCATGCAAATGGTGGCCTTGCTCGCCTTGGTTTGTGTCATGATGATGAATATTCAAGGCGAGTACTTGGCGCGATCACAAGCACATTCATTTATTTGGTGGAACAAATGAAATCCAACAAAGGTAACATGAACCGTGTGAGATGAAATACAACTCAGATATTTTGGAGTTCAGATACACCCCAACACAAGTCTGACAACATACCATTTATAATTACATAATTAAAGACCCCATTCACCCATATTTGAGATGTGAGTTGTTATCAACAAAATAAAGTACACTTACTGACTGACTTACTGACTATTTCCATTTCCACACAATATAAGAATGTTGCTCAGGTCTTTCCAGTTGATTTCATTTAGCAACTTAATGAGTCTGATCATCCAAAGGCAGAACACTAGCGGGATAGTATATCTCTCAGAAGACTCTTTGTCTCCGCCGTCGTTTCAACATGCTCAATCAGCCAAACAGCCATTGACAGTCTGACTAGTGCTGACAGTACAGAGACCACCAACCCTCAACCCCGGCCCACTGAACCTGAATGACAGCAACATGTTTATTTTCTTACTGTGACACAAACAAGAAAGCCACGCTGATTTCATCATTAATAGCTATAATAGTTTGTATGATGTTAATGTATTACATTTGAGAATTAATGTATTATTATTGAATTATGTATGTATTATTATGATGACATAATCATTTATTCATTATGGTTATTTGTAATTCTCTATCTATTAAAATGTATATTAAAATATATTCTTTATCCCAGGGTAAGATACGTTAAGATGAAACAATATCAATTAAATGCAGGGGAGTGACGGCATGAAATAAAAAATTGTGTGTGAGAAATGGGATCAGTTCTGTAATCTTGTAAGGCCATTTAAAGACTGGCTGACCTCTGAACCAGAGAGCTAGCGAGGAGAGAAATATAGCAGTCGGGAATGTGTGTGTCCCCAAGGTAACGTCTCACTAATGTCACCCCTAAAACAGCTCCGGGGAAATGTCCCTCCTGCTCGCTTGTATGCATGGCTGTAGAGAGGGAGACATGCGTGCAAACACACACACACACACACACACACACACACACACACACACACACACATGCGCACACACACACACACACACCACACACACACACACACACACACACACACACACATGCGCACACACACACACACACACACACACACACACACACACACACACACACACACACACACACACAAACAAACAAACACACACACAGCCCCACCATCAGCCAAAATTCCCCCGTTTTCCTAATTAGGAATTAGTTTCTGGGATACTTTTTACATCTATCCCGAGTGGCCGGCGGAGATCGTATGAGGGAGCCACAACAACAACAACAGCGGCGACACGTCTCCAGGGAAACGAAGAAGGAAACACCAGGGGAAACAAAGCGGGTTTCAGCACAGGCTGAGTCCAGGCCCACCGTCCAGCTCTGCCCAGCATCATTCTAGTTAATGTCTAGTCTCTGGAAAATAAGTTAGATTATAATAAAGTGAAGAGCCGATTCAAACGGGACTGTAATATTGGCTAACCCCACTGGTGCCGGATCAAGTCATTTGTCTGACCAAGTCCTTCTCTGTTTTCTGATCGGAGAGGCCGGAAGAGTCAGGTAAATCCAAGGGTGGAGGGTTTACTTCATGACAAGTGGGGCAACCCTAAGAATATTAAGACTTTTTCTCGCTCCTGCTCGCCGAACATGGAGCATCTGACGATGTCTTGTCATCCATTCTATCTTCCCTGGAAGTTCATAGGGTCATAATTACAACTGTCTACATCCCACCACAGCACAAGGAAAGCTGCAGGTCCTGACAGCATATCTGGACGAATACTGAATACCTGTGCTAACCAGCTAGCTCCAGTGTTCACGACAATATTTAACCTCTGCCTGGCTGGGTCCGTGGTCCCAGCCTGCTTCAAGTGGTCCACTATTGTCCCTGTGCCCAAGACCGCCTCTCCAAAATGCCTGAATGACTACCGACCGGTGGCCATCACCTCGGTGGTCCTCACCTCAGTGGTCATGAAATGTTTTGAGAGGCTGATCAAGGACTACATCTGTGCCTTCTTACCTCCCTCCATGGACCCGCTGCAGCTCGCCTACCGGCCAAACAGATCCACAGACGATGCTATCTCCCAGGTAATACACAGCTCCCTCTCTCATCTTGACAGTCGGAAGGGGGGCTATGTGAGAATGTTGAGCTGAGTCTGAACACCCCCTGTGTGCCTGGATCCTGGACTTTCTGACCGCCAGGCCCCAGGTCATCAGGGTGGGCAGACACATTTCCTGACCCCTCACCCTGAACACAGGATCCGCCCAGGGTTGCGTCCTCAGCCCCCTACTGTACTCCCTGTACACACATGACTGTGTGGTCAGCTCCAGCTCCAACACCATTGTCAAGTTTGTGGATGACACAGTGGTGTTGGGCCTGATCGCCGGTAACGATAAGCAGGCCTACCTAGAGGAAGTTGCTAACCTGTCACTCTGGTGCCAGGACAACAGCTTCATGCTGAATGTCTCCAAAACTAAGGAGCTGAAATCAGAGGACGTACACACCACTGGGGATTAATGGGACTGCTGTGGAGAGGGTGAGCAGCTTTAGGTACTTGGGAGACCACATCGCAGAGGATCTGACTTGGACTACACACATTGGTGAGGAAGGCAAAGCAGCGCCTCTACCACCTCAGGCAGCTGATAAAGTTACGAGTCTCCCAGAGGATCCTTCTCAACTTCTACTCTGGTGCAGTGGAGAGCATCCTGACAGGAAGCATCACTGCCTGGTTCGGCAACAGCTACTCTCAGGACAGGAGGGCTTTGCAGTGGGTGGTGCGTTCGGCTGAACAAACTATTGGCACTATACTCCCCACCCTGCAGGATCTGTACTCATGAAGGATCCTCACCAACCCAACAACAAACTGTTTCAATTGCTGCAGCCAGGCAAGCCCCTCCACAGTCACACTGCTAGAACAGAGAGACTAAAACTGAGTTTCTTTCCGCAGGCCTTCATGACTGTGAACTTACGAGGGCAAACATGCACACATGCGTATGACATATGAAACATGCATACATGCAGACATACATGGTCTATACACAGGTGTAACAATGTGTCAATTGGACGTTAATCATGCCATCTCACATAGATGAAACAAACTATGTGATAGTGAACACAGCATCTGGGTGTACCATAGACAACACTGGTGGAAACATAATAACCAAGAAATAGGTGGCATTTCTTCGGGTGCCATGTAAATAAATCAGTTATGTTACCTGACCTTTTGTTTGTTTAGTTGCTCAGACTCTTATGTAGCCAAATGCCTCGTCATCTAATGAGTGAGGAGCTTGAATGGATGAAGGAGATTCCCAGGTTCCAAGCGACTATGCAGCCAAACCCCAGCTGAGGATCCGGAATCAGCTTGACTTGAGCCGTCTACCTCACAGCTCTGTTCCCAAAATGCCCAATTTCACTGCTTATTCACCACCATAGCATTAGATTACTAGGAAAGAAAGAACGCACAATGTTCTTTGTTCTAACTGCTAACTTGTTCTAACTGCTTTAAAATTACATGATCTAGCTGAAACTGCACATATAATGTACACACAGCACACAATAAGGTAATAATGTCCTAAATGTATTCAGAGGTTGTTTGAAATTAAAGAGAGCCAGTATGAACTAGGGGAATAGGTATGTTTAAAAAAGAATAAGTATATACTATATATGTATACTGTATCTATGTATATCTGTCAAAGGCGTAAACGTGTGGAATAGTGAGTAGTTTGTCTTTGTCTATGATCCAATTCCAGTTTGTCTATGATCCAATTCCAGTTAAGCTTTTGCTGTCAGACATAATGAGTTTTGCTGCTGCAAAACCCACAGTGATCAGCTGAGAACCAGCTTCCCAAGCAACTAGTGTTCATGGAGTACAAGACATGACATGTTTCCTTTTATCATGTACTGTGCGGACACACACACACACACACACACACACACACACACACACACACACACACACACGCACACGTTAACCTCCCTCCTTCATGCCCACATTAATGTCACTCCAATTTCACAAAATGTTCTCTCTATCTCCCTACCTCCCTGTCTCTCTCTCTCTCTCTCTCCCTCTTCCTCTTCCTCTTCCCCCCCACTATCTCCCTGTCTCTCCTCGAGTTTCGCAGTGTCCACCAAATATAATGACACAAAACTATAATCTCTATCTCTCTCATACCTGGTGCCCCACCCACCCTGCAGACATCACCATGGTAACCTCTAATCCCTAACCCTATCCTAGATTAATACAAACACTAAGGGAGAGAGAGGTTACAATACATACTCCACAGAACACATACCCAGTGGCCACAGTAAGGGTAGATATAGGGCTAGCTTAGATATAGGGCTAGGCGATATGACCAAGATCTTCTATCCCGATATAGGTTATTTAATATCTCGAGAATATAGATCATGATAGATAATGTTTTCTGGTCATTCAATAAGTAAATAGTCTATATAGTATATAAAATAGCTACACGGTTAAGTTAATTTTTGTTTACTGTATGAATTACATACTTGACAAATGAAATGTATTTTAGGAAGAACATTTGTGCAAATAAAAGAACAGCAAGAATAGCCAGGTAAGTTCTGAAAAATTCCATCACTTTGCTGTAATGCCTATAAAACCAAGAAAAGGCAACATGTATTCGGCTACATATGCTATTTATTTACGATATCCAAAATCTAAGGCGATATCTGCAATCCACTTACCATATCTACCATACATCTAGTCTCATATCACGATAGCCTCACCTGGCCCGAGGTAGAGTCTGGGGTTGGGTAAGTCTGCACACGTGAGGTGCGTTGACTAATCACTGAGTGCACACAGGTTAAACCAGCCATCACCACACGCTTTGTTCCACCTTCTCCGTCTCCCGTTTCTATAAACTTCTACAATAAACTGGATTATTCAACACCCTGCCTGGGTCCTGAGTTGGAGAGACCTAGAAAAGCCACTTTAATGGCGTGTAGCAGCAGCTAACTGCTACAGATATAAATAGAGATGAAGACATAGGAGGGTGAAAAGACAGACAGAAAGAATAAAAAGTGTGTGTGTGTGTGTGTGTGTGTGTGTGTCTGTGTGTGTGGGGGGGTGTCTCTCCACCTGCTTATGATATCGGTGTCCTAAAGTGAGGGAGTGCATTGAGTTTGATTGGGGGTGTTGTATTGTAGATGGAGAGGGTCTAGCTCTATTAGATTGTAGAACATTTTTTGAGATTTCTGAGATTTGATTTGATGGCAAGCAATTAAATTGAACTTGATTTGCTGTTCCTGAGTTTTCTTTTACTGAAAGGTGACTTCAGGGTGAATATAGTATATTATATGTGATTATCACATGGGCCGGTTGCCAACATAACCAACATGATCCAGGAATGAAAATGGAATGTCTTTTTTTATTATTAATGATTAATTACAGTATGTTGTTGAATGACAGTCATCATATGGAACATATCTTAATGAATAATGTACCTGCTGATGTGATCATGTAGGTTTAGACATGCCAATAAAGCACTTTTTAACTGAGAAAGAGGGAGAGAGAGCAGAGAGAGAGTGAGGGAGCGAGGGATAAGTAGCATGACTGCTCTTGTTAACAATGAGACCATTGATAAGGCAACACCCGTGTCCTCGTCCCTGGCAGCTACCCTCTCTCTTTTACACTCCTTCCCCTCCTCTCCTCCCCTTTTATACAGTCTGCACACTCTACTGACATATTTCCTTTGGCTTGGCATTTCATTGATTTGGGTTTCCACCACAAGATGCCACATTTTCTTCCTTTTTTTGCTCTTGTTACAACCACCGACCACATGTCAAACGCATGCATGCCCTCCTCCAACACACACACACACACACACACACATAGACAGACATACACACACACACACACACACACACACAGCAATTTTATACTACAGCGGTCAACACAAAGGACTGATTATACGTTGTGTGTGTGTGTGTGTCTCCTGTTGGTGGACCCAGTGAACAGATTGAAACCAGGAGTATAATATGAGGACATAGATCTGTGAAGAAATTTGTGAATGTAGCCCAGGACACAGAGAAAGAGGGAGAGAGAGAGAGAGAGAGATACATTTAGGCTGTACTGTGTGTTAGGCAAGTGGAGTGAAAGTGATTTCCTACCTCACTTTGGGTCAATAGAAGAAGATATTTAGTTGAAGGTTGTTGTTTGTCCGTTACTGCAGGACATCCAACCCAATTGTAATTGTTGTGTTCCTTTATATTAACATTTCAATGATCAATGTCTCTAAACAGAAACACATGTGCTACACACCAGACCGCATGTCAAACCCAATGTCCTGGATTCCAGACAAATAACTATTATGGTTTATTTGAGCAATTGATCTGTTTGAAATTCTTATTTTTCTTATCATTTCTATTTTTATCATAGGTAATCCCTCCGCTAGGCTAAATGTGGTGCATTTGCATACATGACAGTCCCCCGGGACCTGGGAGGGATAATTGGCTAAATAAATCGGTGTAAATTAAAAACTAGGAACAGCATCCTTATTATGAAGTAGTTTTACACCAGTGGGTCGTCGCCTCTGAAATAAATGTCAATGTTTTCGGGAATTAATAATGAAGTAGGTGCTTTTCGGTGTGAAATATGCCATTGTAGTGATGAATAATGACTTGAAGGACAAAGCCAGTGTATTTCTAAGTTGTTGTTATTGCTGACATCCCCTATGGAATGACATTACAAACAGCGTTTTGTGTTCTCTTTCCAGGGAACAGCAATCTCCCTCTTTCAGGACTGCAGACATCCGTTGTTGCTTGTTGACGGACAGATCATTTGTGTTGAACCATGAACCGTAGACATTATTTAATGAACATTTCATCATAATGTATTATCAAATATAGCATTGAACATTATATTATTAGGTGTGTGGTGCTAGACAGCGCTTTCAACAACAACTAAATAAGCTTTTACAGTACAAAGAGCTACAATAATCTATTAAAGGTGCAGTGTGTAATATGTAGTGGCATCTAGTGGTGAGGTTGCAGATTGCGACCAACTGAATACCCCTCTCCTTACCTCCTCCCTTTCCAAGCGTGTAGAACTACTGTGGCCTCCAGGTGCCAAAGCTACTGTCAAAGTCAAAGTCAAAGTGTTTTATTGTCACATGTACATCATAACACAGGGCCATTCTAAAAAGTGAAATTCTTGTGACATGGCAGGCGACTGTGCCAAAAAAGTAGGCAAAAAAGATAAAATAGCAAGAAGAGAAAACATTTCATATATACTGTAAATCCTCTAATAGTGGCCTGTATTCCATTAAAGGCCGGTCTCTCATAATGGCCGGGGCCGTGGTCAACACGGACAAATAAAGGCCGGCCTCCAATACAGGCCGGGTCAAAAAACGAAGAAACAACGGTTAATACGGTAAACTCCTGGTGCCTGTTATACACCGGTAATGTAACTACGGTAATTTGAATTACCTGTGCAAGCCTGAATTTCCCACAACACAACGTGTCTACGTAACACAGAGCTACCAGAGAAGAGAAAACAAACATGGGGATTATGTCCATGAGAGTTAAACTTTAAGAAATAAAGGCCTGCCTCTAATATAAGCCTGCCTCCAACAACATTGAAAATATACATATATACTGGTACACACATGAAAATATACATATACACACACACACATATGTATATACACACACACACAGATATCCATACATATATATATATATATATATATACAGTATATTGTGGCAGCCGGCCACCGAGGAGACAGGAATCACTGTTATATGCCTTTCCCGGCATTCACACCTCGGCCCATAGAGGGAGCCCCTGAGACACAGCCGTCTTGATCGGCAATCACCCAGATTGGAAATACCTGCGCCTTGTTAGAGGAACTCCGTGGCTCATATGTGTCACATATGAGAATGCGGCCATCGTAATTCTCAACAGCGCTGGTCGCGCAGCTCATCTTCAACAATCAACAGCTCATCTCCAACAATCAACAGCAGCAGGCTCGGCATGACCAGGCCATGCTGGTACAGCTGCAAACCACCGAGCTCCTGCGGGCTGAACTAAAGGAGTGACATGAAGCACAGGAGGAGCGTGCTTTCAATGAGAGGGTGCGCCGGGCCCACCCAGCGCGTTTCCTCACGAAGCAGACCCCCTCCGATGACATTGAAACCTTCCTGCTCACATTTGAGAGGACCGCCGAAAGAGAAGAGTGGCCTACCTACCAATGGGTAGGGCTGATTGCCCTGTTTTTGTCAGGCATAGCCCAAAACACCTACCAGGACTTAGCCACCGACCCCCTGATCACTTATACAGCCCTCAAATGAGAAAACCTGAAACGCTATGGCTTCACACTGATCACCAGGTCTCAGCGTTATCATGATTGGGTGTTTGACCCTGCAGCCACACCCCGAGCTCAGATGCATGAATTAGTGAGGCCCACCAACGCCTGGCTGATCTCAGAGCCGAAAACCCTTACTCCCATCGAACGGGTCATCATGGACCGATTTATGAGGACCCTCCCATACGAAGCAAAAAAGCTGGCATGTCAACACAATCCACAGAGCGCAGACCAGCTGGTGGAACTGATGGAGGGTTATCAGGCTGCCCAGGGAGTGCTGCGCAGTGGACGGCCGGGGAATATGGAGGACCCACCCGCCCCAAGAAACGACAGCCAGAGAAGGTGCCCTCCTCCCAACCTTCCAAGGATGCCCCATGGAGACGGCCACTCATCAACCTCAATCACAGGAGGTGCTACGAGTGTGGTGAGGTGGGCCACGTCGCCTGGAACTGTCCCCAGAGGGGGGACGTGCACATGTCCACGCCAGCCAGCGAGAAGCCCACCGGACGACCCTGTGGGCTGCTGACCACCTGCTGGGCGGAAGAGGAAGCGTCACCGCCAACAGGTGAGACGTCATCGCTCTACTAGATTCAGGGAGTATGGTGACGCTTGTGCGCCCTGAGTTCACCCAGCTACCCCACCTGAAAGGCACGCTGGGGGTCACCTGTATCCATGGCGAGACCCGCCAGTACCCCACTACGATGCTCACCCTGAAGACCACAAAGGGGAGCTCCTCTGGCCCCGCCGGGGTCGTGCCAGACCTACCGGTTCCCGTACTCATCGGTCACAACCTCCCCCTCTTCCATCAATTGTGGTTTCGCCTGGCCACGGGAGGCCAGCAAAAGCCCGAGGACCCACCTCGTCGCCACTTCCCAGGCAGACGCCCCGCCTCTGTTGGTTTCAGGACGTCGACCCCCAAGCCTCCACCGACCCCCTCTCCGAAGGAGAGTCCAGCGCCGCGGCGGCAGTGGCTGAAGAGGAAATTGGGCATGTGACGACGAGGGAAGATGAGGGGAACCCCCGCAGCGAAGAGGGAGACGCCCCACAAGGTGAGGAGGAAGCCGACCTATGGGACATGTTCCCCCTAAACCCCGCCGCCGACGTGGCCCCACTGGCCGAGCCCCTAGCAGGGAGATTCGACTCTGCCCAGCTAGAGGACGTCAACCTCACCAGAGCTCTGCAGCAGGTCTCCGTGGTCGACGGGCGGCTCATCGGTGGGGTGAGACATCTTGTATTCCCTCACTTTGCCATCAAAAATGCATTGTTATATCAAGTTGTCCAAAAAGCAGGATTAACCCTTGAATTGTTGTTAGTGCCCTGGCCGTTTATCCCCTCGGTGCTTCGCCTAGCCCACTCTCACCAGCTCGGTGCCCACCTAGGAGTAGAGAAAACCCTTGAGAGGATCAAACCGCAAAGCGCGGTTTTACTGGCCAGGTGTCAAAAAAAGCGGTGGAAGATTACTGCCGCAGCTGCCCCGAGTGCCAACAGGTGGCGCCAAGACCCCATCACTGCAACCCACTAATCCCTTTGCCTATCATTTCAGTCCCGTTTAGCAGGATAGGGATGGACCTGGTCGGGCCACTGCCAAAAAGCGCCAGAGGACACCAATACATTCTGGTGATCCTAGATTACGCAACCAGGTACCCCGAAGCAATCCCCCTGCGCACCATGGCCTCCAAGGGAATAGCCCGCGAGCTGGTGATTATGTTTTCATGGGTAGGCATCCCGGAGAAAATTTTGACCGGCCAAGGCACCCCATTCATGTCACGCATAATGAACGACCTGTGCACTTTGATGAATATTACGCAGCTAAGGACCTCAGTATACCACCCTCAGACTGACAGAATGGTAGAACGCTTTAATCAGACCCTTAAACAGATGAGAAAAGCTATCGAAGCCGACGGACGGAATTGGGATCAGCTCTTGCCCTACCTAATGTTTTCCATTCGTGAGGTGCCCCAGGCTTCCACAGGTTTTTCTCCCTTCGAGCTGCTATACGGTAGACAACCCAGAAGACTCCTAGACCTGGCCAAAGAAGCCTGGGAGCAGCAGCCCTCACCCCATTGGACCCTGGTGGAACACGTGGAGGAGGTGTAGGAGAGAATGGCCACCCTATGGGCCATGGTAAGAGAACACATGGCGGCCGCCCAAACCCTCGTTTACAACCGGAGAGCCCAGCCCCGTGTGTTCGGCCCTGGAGACAGAGTGTTGGTGCTGGTAACCACATCGGAGTGCAAGTTCCTGGCCAAATGGCATGGGCCCTATGAAGTCATTGAAAAGGTGGGAGAGGTCAACTACCACATCAGACAGCCCGGGTGACGACCACCAGAAAAGGTATACCACATCAACCTGTTGAAAAAGTGGGTTGACCGGGAGGCTTTGTGTGCGGTGTCTCTCCCACCAGGCCCGGCCAAAACGGAGCCAGTCTTGGTACCCATGGGCGAGCAGCTATCCGTGAGGCAACGCCAGGACCTCCGGGAGCTGATAGACCGCCATAGGGATGTGACCTCCTCCATTTCTATTTTGTAGTTCTATTCTATTTTGTATTCTTTTATAATTACTGTCGGTTGTCGGGCGTTTTGCACAAAAATTTTTTCACTCACTGCTTATACTCACGTGTAAATTGTGAAGTGACAATAAAATACTTGAAACTTGAAACTCCAACACCACATCATCACCGAGCCCGGAAAGAAGGTAAAGCTAAGGCCCTACCAGATCCCCGAAGCCCGGAGAGAGGCCATCCGTCAAGAGGTAAAGACGATCATTGAGGAATCCCATAGTGAATGGAGTAGCCCCATTGAATAGAGTAGCCCCATTGTGCTGGTCCCCAAGCCGGACGGCTCCATAAGGTTTTGTAATGACTTCCGTAAGTTAAACGAAATCTCCAAGATTGACGCCTACCCCATGCCCAGAGTGGACGAGTTGATCGAGCGGCGAGGGAAGAGCCGCTATATCACCACCCTAGACCTGACCAAGGGCTATTGGCAGGTACCCCTGGTGCCAGCGGCCAGGGAGAAGACTGCCTTCATCACACAAGATGGCCTTTTCCAGCACGTTATGCTCCTGTTTGGCCTCCACGAAGCCCCGGCCACCTTCCAGAGGCTGATGGACCGGGTTCTCCGGCCCCACTAGAAGTATGCAGCGGCCTATCTGGTATGAGAGATATTTTTCAGTACATTCTTAAGAATGTCAATATGCTGTGTGTGAATTAAGTGTGGAGAAATACAGAGAACAACTAGAGACACATGTCTCTCCATGTCTATATTGAGGTTCCCAAAATGGTTACGTTGAAGGCTCTTTGCGTCTAAACATACATATGATGGTGAGGTATGCGGTAGGCAGTCCAGAAGCTAGACTGAACGTCTAGAGACGGACAGGAGCCAAGCTGAACAGATGGACATGAGCCAAATTGAACAAGGTGCTATCTTGGGCCAGGTGCGGGAGAGAGAGAATCTATGTATAGTACTTTGTTGCGGTATACATAAAGGGGTTTTGGAATGTATAGCATGACCATGTGACAGGGTATAAAACACAGAACCTGAGAAGGGGGAGGTCAGTCTTCTCTGCAGATTTGACTCAGGGTTTGTGTCAACTATTGGATGTGACAAATAAAGTCTTTAACTTTCAAACTTCGGTCTTCCTGATCTCCCTCTTACGAATGTCAGAGTATTGGTAAATCCACGACACTGGATGACATTGTGATCCATGGGGACGAGTGGGGGACCCATCTCCAACAGGTCACCGCCATGCTGAAAGCCCTGCGAGGGACGGGACTGACAGCCAACCCCAAGAATTGTCACCTCAGCCTCCGGGACGCCGACTACCTGGGTTTCACAATCGGTCGCAGATGCGTCAGAACCCCAGGCAGGCAAGGTCGAGGCGATCCGAGACTGGCCCCGGCCCCAAACCAAGAAGCAGGTACGAACCTTTGTGGGGCTCTCCAGCTACTACCGCCGGTTTGTCCCCCATTTCTCCTCCCTCGCAACCCCCCTCACAGACCTCACCAGAAGCCGGCTGCCCGACCGGATCCGGTGGACCGAAGAGACGGAGAGGGCCTTCCAAGAGCTCAAGGACGCCCTCTGCTCAGAACCAGTGTTGGTGACCCCGGACTTCTCAAAGCCCCTCGTGGTCCAAACCGATGCATCCGAAACAGGGGTGGGTGCCGTCCTGTCCCAACTACAAGAAGGTGAGGAACATCGCATAACTTATATCAGTCGGAAACTACTACCCAGAGAACAAAACTACTCCACCATAGAAAAAGAATGTCTAGCAATCAAATGGGCCTTAGAAGAGCTAAAATACTACCTGTTGGGACGACACTTCACCCTTGTTACAGACCACGCCCCTCTCATCTGGATGTCAAGAAATAAAGAAACCAACGCCAGGGTCACCCGCTGGTTCCTGTCCCTTCAACCCTTTGCCTTCCCCGTCGTCCACAGGTCCAGTGCCGCGCATGGGAACGCGGACGGCATGTCCAGGAGAGACGCCTTGGGGGGCTGGGCCGCCCCTCCCTCCGGGTCGGAGCTGAGGGGGGGGGTGTGTTGCAGCCGGCCACCGAGGAGACTAAGGGGGCTTTTCCACCAAGGCATTTTCAGGGCCGGTTCGGAGCCAGAGCCTAAAACGAACCAGTTCTTCCTGTTTCGACAGACAAAGAACCGGCTCTCGGCCAGAAAAACTGGTTTGTTCTTGGCCCCAACTCTTTGCTGGGCCAGACTTGAACCAACTAAGAACCGACTACGTCAGTGGCTGGGGGCGGGCTGGGGGCGGGATTAGCAAGTCCGCCAAAAACGTTCTGAGCTCCATTTCACAACAAACCCCGACAATCGAAGTGACTACTCCGATACAACCGCACCGATACCACTTTGGCAACGCAACGTTAACGTTGTAATATTCTTAGCCAAGGAATATTGAAATAAAGAGATGCAACCGAGTTGGCGTTTATGGATGTTTAATAGCAACTGCGCATGGTACCGAGCATGGGCGTAGAATTTAGTGGGGACGCTGGGGACATGTCCCCACCAATAAATGGAGCACCCCCCCCCCATCAGAACCGCAAATTAACGGAGCACCCCCCCCACCATCAGAACCGCAAATTAACAGAGCACCCCCCCCCCCCCATCAGAACCACGAATTAACAGAGCACCCCCCCCATCAGAACCGCGAATTAACAGAGCACCCCCCCCCAATCAGAACCGCAAATTAACGGAGCACCCCCCCCCCCATCAGAACCGCAAATTAACGGAGCACCCCCCCCCATCAGAACCGCAAATTAACGGAGCACCCCCCCCCATCAGAACCGCAAATTAACGGAGCCACGCCCCCCCCCCCCCCCATCACAACCGCGAATTAACGGAGCAGCATTGTTTTTCTAAATAAACATTTTGTTAACATGTCTGCTTCAGTATACTTAAAGAACAGAGAAACAAATAAGATTCAGTTTTTATTTGAGTTATGACAGAACAGGTAGTAACAAAATATACAATTACAAAAACAAGATCACTCGTATCGCGATGTAGTCCGCCATTGTTCTTGTTGTGCTCGCGTTGCTGGGAAGGCGGAGACTTATACAGACATACAGTGACGTAATGACGTGGGGGCGGGTTGGCTCTCGAGGCTCTCTAGCCGGTGGAAAAGCAAACCGGTTCTTAAGTTGAACCAGCTCCGAACTGGCACGAGCACCAGCCCAGAACCAGCTCTCGGTTCACTTTGGTGGAAAGGCCCCCTAAGAGGGGAAGTCAGGAATCACTGTTATATGCCTTTCCTGGCATTCACACCTCGGCCCATAGAGGGAGCCCCTGAGACACAGCCGTCTTGATCGGCAATCACCCAGATTGCAAATACCTGCGCCTTGTTAGAGGAACTCCGCGGCAGCCAATCAACGCCCTGTTTAAAGGACATAAATAGGAGAGGACCCCAGAAGTGGTGGAATTGAACTAATGTGCTGTGTATGTGATAATGGCTGTGTGCCCTTGAACGTCTGATCCTGCTTTGTGTATGACCCTCGCCTGCCTGACTACCCTCCTGCCTGCCTTGCCCTGATCTGTCTGAGAATTCGTCCCGGTGTGCTAGACCCTGCTTCTGGACTACGACTACTCAATTGGATCACGGACTTGGCACTGCTAATAACCATAAACCTTCCCTCCCAATCACAGTCGATAAACGTTTGTATTTCATTGAATTTGGTTGTGGACATTGAATTCATTATTTTCAGTCCCGTGAACACTCTGAACCCCACTGAGTGTGTCACAATATATATATATATATATATTTGTTTGCCACTTCACAGGCGCAGTGTGAAAAAAGCTGATTGTGGGGAATGAAAATTTCTGACATTACATTTTGGTCGGCCGTCGTAGGCCTGGAACTGACTGGATCGGACCAGATAGGCCCTTCCTCCCCCCTGTACACTGCACGACAAACGAAAATGGGTTCTGACTAGCCGCTTGAAGCACTTCATGATGATGGGGGTCAGTGATACAGGGCGGTAGTCATTCAGGCAGGTGAGGTTTCTTCTGTACAGGGTGAAGCAGGTGGGGACTGCAGACTGGTACAGGGAGAGGTTGAATATAGAGGTGAATACCTCCGCTAGCTGGTTGGCGCACCCTCTGAGGACACGGCCTGGATTGTCGTCTGGCCCTGGGGACTTCCATGGGTTGATTGTTTTAAGAGCACTCCTCACGTCAGCCGTAGTTAGGGACAGAGTGCAGTTGTCCTGGTCCTCAGCTAGCCTTGCTGTAGGAATGGTGTTGCTCACCTCAAACCATGTGTTGAAGGTGTTAAGCTCATTGGGAAGAGGGGCGACGGGCTGGACATCACTGCTATTTCTTCTTTATAGTAATAATAATAATAATAATACATTTTATTTGTATTGCACTTTACATTTAAGAAAATCTCAAAGTGCTACAGATTAAAAAGCATGAAAGTGCTAAAAACTAAGTATAAAACATGAAAAATAAATATCTAGCAGAAGAAAAAAAAAAGGTAGGTTTTTAGGCCTCGTTTAAAAGCATCCACAGTCTGTGGTGCCCTCAGGTAGTCGGGGAGAGCATTCCACAGGCTGGGAGCGGCTGAGCAGAATGCACGATCCCCCATGGTGCGGAGCTTGGTCCTGGGGGGTTTGAGGAGGTTGGTGGTTGCAGAGCGGAGGGTACGTGAGGAGGTCTGAGGGGTAAGGAGTTCCTTGCGGTAGCGGGGGGCATTTCCGTGTATGCACTGGTGGCTGAGGAGGGAGACCTTGAACTCAATCCTAAGTGATCCAGTGAAGTGATTTGAGGATGGGGGTGATGTGATCATATTTGCGCACCCTCATCAGGATCCTAGCAGCGCTGTTTTGGACATACTGGAGTTTCCGGAGGCTGTTACTAGGGATCCCGATGAGGAGTGCATTACAGTAATCGAGCCTGGAGGAGACAAAGGCGTGGACGAGCTTCTCTGCATCTGCCAGGGTGAGTGTGGGATGGAGTTTGGCGATGTTCCTGAGGTGGTAGAAAGACGTTTTACACAGGTGTTTGATGTGAGTCTCGAAGGTGAGGCTAGGGTCCATTCTAACACTCAGGTTGGTGACTGATGTGGAGAGGGGGATGTTCTGGCCAGAGAAGGTGATGCTGGTGATGGTGGATGACCGGACCTGGTGTGGTGTGCCGACTAGGATGGCTTCAGTCTTGGAGCTGTTCAGCTGTAGGAAGTTGAGCTTCATCCACGCCTCTATCTCCTCCAGGCAGGTGGTCCGTGTGGATAATGGCAGGAGTGCAGATGGGGTGGGGTCTGTTCTAAGGTAGAGCTGTGTGTCATCAGCATAACAATGGAAAGATATTCCATGTCTGCTGATGACACAGCCAAGGGGGAGCATGTAAAGTGTGAACAGAGTGGGGCCCAGCACCGAACCCTGGGGGGCACCGCAGGTGAGATTGTGGGTGTGGGATTTTGCCTTTCCCAGGGCGACGTGCTCAGTTCTGCCAGTGAGGTATGAAGTGAACCAGTTGTGGACAGTGTCAGAAAGGCCAATGGTGGAGTGCAGACAATGAAGGAGGATGTTGTGGTCCACGGTGTCGAATGCTGCTGTTAGATCCAGGAGGATGAGGATGAATGGGGAGCCAGTGTCTGCTGTAATCAGGAGGTCCTTGATGACCTTGGTGATGAGAGGGCTTATGGCGAAGAGGTTGGATTTCACCAGGGCTGTGGGGAAGGGGTCCAGGGTGCAGGTGGACGGCTTCATCGTCCTAATGATGTCCTCAAGGTCAAAAAAACAGCAGAGAGGTTGGGCAATTCCAGGCTGTGGGTCAGCAGTCGGGAGAGGTAGGACGGCGGAGCTGGAGAGGAAGGAGCGTATCTTATCTACCTTTGAGAGGGGCATGAAGATCCAAGAGACTGTTCAGAGATTGGTTATAGAAGTCCACTGACTCAGTGACTGAGGGGAGGTCGGCAGAGCCAGAGGAGAGATATTGGAGGTCCAGGGTCAGGGCGTCTGGGTTGATGTTTTTCAGGCTCCTGAAATGAATTTGCCGCTTGGGCTTGGTGTGGGGGGAGGGGAACAGCAGCTCCATTGAGATGGTCTTGTGGTCAGACACACCCAGATCGTAGACCTGTAGGTTGCTAATGGGGGCGGAGTTTGTGATGACCAGGTCGAGGGTGTGTCCCCTGGAGTGTGTGGGGACGTCGACATGCTGTTGGAGGTTGAGACAATCGAGCAGAACTCGGCTGCAGAGTGACAGGAGGGGGTGTCGACATGAATATTTATATCTCCAAGAATTATGATATTAGCAGAGGTTGTGCAGAGTGTAGTGAGAAGGTCGTGCATCTCTGGGATGAAAGCTGAGTTGGGTTTGGGGGGCCGGTAGATGAGAAGTATGGTCATGGGGAAGGGGGGCTTACATTTAACTGCAAGACATTCAAATGAAGACTGTGTCAGCAGAGGCATGGGGGACAGCTCCAGTTCTTGTCGGTGTATAACAGCTAGGCCACCACCACGACCAGTGCTGCGGGCTTTCTCCAGATAGCTGTAACCAGGAGGACAGGCTTCATTTAGGGGAGAGTAAACCTCTGGCTGGTGCCATGTTTCTGTTAGGCACATGAAGTCTAGGCCCTTGTCCATGATGTGGTCTTGAATGTAGGAGGATTTGTTGTTGATGGATTGTGCATTAAAAAGTTCCAGTTTGACCATCGATGAGGAGGTTAATCTCTGCAGGGGTCGTAATACATTAAAATCCACTCCACGCACACTGGAATCCACTCCACGTTGTCTGTCATGCTGGGTATGCAGAGATCTCGCGGTGTTTCCTGTACTGGTGTGCAGAGATCTCGCAATGTTTCCCGTGCTATCAACACCGAGAGCGACAATGCTCTGATGATGCGTCAGGCGTGCGACAGTGGACCAGATGGATGGAATGGTTGGAGTAGAGTGGCCAGGCTGGTGGTAAATAAACTTTCGACGAGAACTTCTATGGATGTAACGGGGTCGGCGTAGAAGTCCAAATTGTTTTATGGCTGAGATGCATGCTGGAGTGGTGCAGTTGTTGAGATTCAGCAGTTGCGGGATGGAATATTTGAACATCATGCCGGTCGCCGAATGTGTTTGCTTGGAGCGGGACAGCTGTGCGGTTGCCCCAGGAGAATACCTCGTAGTAGCAACGCTGGATAGACTGATAGTCCGAGTGATCGCTCACTGACAGCAGGAGGTTAACCAGCAATCAGCCGATGTCGGAGGAGATGGCAGCAGGTAAGTCAGTAAATCCAGTAAATCCGTGCCAAAAACTCAAAAGAAAAAACGTGTAAAATACCTAGCAGTCTAAAAGTTAGCCCTATAACTTTAGCTTGTACAATCGTAGGTAAAAGTTAGACCTGGACTGTAACTTTGGCTCGTAAAGTCGTAATACTAGCTCAGAAGGAGAAGCGGCGAACAGACAAACGCCAGCGTCCTCTCCCTCTCCGGCCCTCTGTCTCTCTGTCTGTGATGGCTCACAATCCACACCACATGCGTCTGGTGTCAGAGCTATGGTAGTTAGACTCCAACTTGTCCCTATAGGCTCTTTGTTCTGATGGCCCTCCGAAGATCATATCTGGACCTCCTCAAGGCCTCCGGGCCCCCGGAGCTACAGGCAGAGGACCGTGCTTTTAGTTTAGCAAACATTGACTCTCGGGACGATATCCTCGACGCACTTGGAGATGTAGGCTGTGACAGAGGCTGTGTATTCATCAATGTCCCCATTCGTTGCAACGTAGAACATCTGCCAGTCTGTGATTTCGCAACAGTGGTAGTATGTTCTTCACTGCAGCGTTTAACTGCCCGATAGACCGGTTTTTCCTCTTTTATTTGTTGTCTGGAGGTTGGGAGGAGGAGAATGTAGAATGATCCTGGAGAATGGTTCAGAATGGCCTGTGTTATGAAGAACATGTGACAATAAAACACTTTGACTTTGAATGGTGATGTGATCCGCCTTACCAAAGGCAGGGTGGGGGAGGGGTTTGTGGCTGTTCCATAGTTGTGAATAACAATGGTCAAGAGTCTGATCACTACGGTTAGGAAAGTGAATGTGCTGGTGATATTTAGGCAAAACATTTGTGGAGAAATGTAGACGACTGTGATTATCACAGAGCTGAATTCCCGGGGGAGGTAGAAGACTTTTATAAATAGGAGCTGAAGTTCCAGTGAGCAACCTGTTGTAAATACTGAACCCCAGCAAGAGTTAACCATAAAGCATACCCCTCCGCCCCTGTGTTTACCTGACTCCCTTGTTCTGCCCTGCCGATAGACAGAGAAACCAGCAGGGGAAATGGGCGAGTCGGGTACCGTAGGGTCCAGCCACGTCTCTGTAAACCCCATCATGCAGCAGTTTGCAGTATCCTGCTGGAAGTTAATCCATGCGTGTAGTTTGTCCATTTTAGTTATCCAGGGATTGAGTATTTGCAAGCAAAATGCTTGGTAGTGGCGGGTTGTGGTATCTTGTCCGGGATTGCAATAGAATTCCAGCACATTTGCCTCTCTTCTTCTTCCCCCGGCGGTGTGTTATTAAACAGCAGTCCGGCAGGAGGACAAAGGGTTTGCAGTTTGTACTCCGGTAATACGAAAAAAAGTCTGTGCCAAACATCCAAAAGTCCTTGTCGATAAGGGACAGTGCAGCATGTGCAAAGACAGAAACAATAATAACAATAATAAAGCCAAAAATATGTACTGAACACGGAGCCATTGTCAGCGCGACCATCTTACGGCACACCGGTTATGCATATTATATTCAATTTCTGCCAAGTCCCATCTGCCAGATGACACAACATTCTGCACACTGCACCTCTAAAAATAGGACACAAAAACAAAACATGGGAACATATATTAAAATAGCCGAAGGTTTTAGCTTACCGTAGGCCTATTCTGTTTTATATAAGCCTACACATCCACTATATTTTGGGTCGATCATCCTTTTTGGATTCCACCCAGTGACTCTGTGTTTTGTTACTTCTGCTTTAAGTGACGTTACGGTGTTTACCACAGAATTGTCTATCTACAGAAACATCCATTCAAGATCCAAATTATCGATACAATTCAACATGAGTATGTTAATATGAGCTTTCTATATGAGTCTTTTTCCAAATGAAGAAATAAATGTGTTCACTGGTGGAAAACCCTTTGACGCTGTGTGACTGTATTTAAGACTGTAAGTTGCGAGAGTGTGGAATACATGTTTTTAATACCATATAACTGAGAATCAGAAGTCTTAGCAGCTCAATTACAGAGCTTCAAACTCTGTAATTGATTATTCTATCAATTACAATTCTCGCAGTTATTGTTACTATTACTACGTATCTGTGTCCCCAGAAGTACTTTGAGTATTGCTCTCTTGTATGTTTTAGTAGTTTCCCCATTAGATAAAATTGAATGCTACTAAAATGATTCAATTCACACACACACACACACACACACACACACACACCACACACGTTTAAAATCACACACACAAATATTATATATTATATACAAATATTATCTATATTTAAAAAAACATTCACACATTCCAGAGTGAAACAACTCAAGGGAGAGTGCCAACATATCAAAAGGAAATCTATGATATGAACTATGGATTGATGTGTCAAACGAATCTGAGGATTCCCTTCAATGTAAAATAAGTGTTCAGTTGTTCAAGAACATTGGCTGTTGGCTTCCATTCAGGCCTCTTTAGAGGTATGCAAATTGTAAACTATTTATAGCACCAAAGCACAGATTCCTTGCTGCTTCGTCTGTAAATTCACTGTGAAGGATTTGTCCTAAACACACTTAATGAAGTGAAAAGTTGACAGAAACAAGAACAATACAAAAAATGTTCAAACATTGATAAATATATATAGAATACGGGGGCAATTACATGACAAAACTCAGAAATACTTTGTTGTAATGTATTGTCCTCTAGCTGACTGCTCATCCTCCTCCACGTAAATACTATCTAGTCAACACTTTGTTTTGGGAGTTGTGCTATGTGTAATGGGTTATGTGCGACCCTCTCCAACTCTTTCTCTGGGTCTTTCCCATTGGCTCATTGGGCTTGTGTCTTTCAACACCAAATTGATTATCATCGCCATCTTTATTACCCCATTTTTTTTGTTCACCTGCTTTTTCCCAATCATACTTTTCTCCAGATGGCAGGAATGACTTCTGAACCAGCTTTTTAATTCTTGATTTTGTAAAAATTGTGTTTAAAATAACTTCACATTTCATGTCCTTTCTCAGAGCGGCTGACTGAATAAATTAGAGGGAAATGGATCCCATTATAGCACCTAATTCTGATCTGTTTAATAATTCAGTACACAGCATGAGCCGTCCTTTTGTTTTGCGAACAGATGTTTTCGCAGATGCGTTGAGAGAAATATGAAAGCTGTTAAAAAAATAAAAGTGCATGTGGGGGGGAGGGGCTTCACTTAGGCCTTGAATTGAGGCCTTGAAACGTAGTGATTACAAGAGAATAAAAAGATTGAGAGTCTGGGAATGGAACGGCAGGAGGTAATGAAGGAGAAGGACAGGGAGAGGGTCGGGATTGGACAAAGTGGACTTGACCAAGTGGGTGGACTTGACCAAGAGAAGCGGACACAGAGACACGTAACCAAGTAGTGTTGTTGCCTAAACGTAACCAAGTAGTGTTGTTGCCTAAACGTAACCAAGTAGTGTTGTTGCCTAAACGTAACCAAGTAGTGTTGTTTCCTAAACGTAACCATGTAGTGTTGTTGCCTAAACTTAACCAAGTTTTGAAAACAGAAAAAAGACAAAAACAACCTGGGTCTCAAACCGTGTCCAGTGCATAAACCATTCAGCCACCACGACATTGTGTTCGGCCACAAAAAAAAGGATTAACCTTACGTTGAAAAGTATAAAAGATATAAAATGTTTGTATCAATAAGTATAAAGATCAAAGTGTGATGATTTGTTAAATGTTTGAAATTTGTTTAAAGGTTCACAATTGAGTTGTGAAGTCTGAAGTAGTTGAAGATTAACGGAAAAGACGGCTCTCGCTTCGTCTCCCCTCTTAACTTAAGATTGCAAATGTTTTAAAGTCTTATATATTAATAAGTATATAAAATTTAAATTAGGAAAGTAATAAGGTACCATTCCAAGCACATATGCACATGTTTAAGGCTGAATGCCGACTCCAGACAGTGTGCGAGGAGTAGGGTACCAATGTTTGTAGAGGAGAATAAAGAGAGAAAGAATACTAAAGCCAAAGAAGAACAATAGCTGTGCACTACCTAGCAGCACTCACCTAAAACAATAATCATTGTATAATCTACCCATAACATTAACCAATATTGGTTAATAATAAATATACGTATGCTTGTCCTTCTCAGGCTATATTACTACAATTGGTGAAGTTGTATGCCATGCAGCCATGTCAAAATACTTTCCCCCCGCTTGTTAGCCCATATATATGATATGATTCATGTATTTATAATAGTAAACATAGTCCGAACACTGGCCGAGCATTTCATGTAGGCCTACCCACAAATGTCATAACTCAAACAATAAGTTATTATATTTAAATTCATATATTCAATTAAATGTATGAAATCATATTGAAATCAAATGTAAATCGAGTTAAATCAAATCATATTGAATCAGGTTTGGAACCACAGTATACAAGAGCATTACAGATGCATCTGTTTGTAGACCGTGCATGTATATGTCTGGGATCACCTATGAGGGTGAGATACACACCCCTAATGTTATACAATATGTATTTATGCATGTATCTGAATCACATGTAAAAATGCAACAAAGACAAACAAGGCCAACAGAAATAATGTTTTATCTGTACACGTTATGCGGAAACACACCTGTCTGACAGCTGGTGAGAAAAATGACGGTTTTGAAAGCTTTGCCTCTCGAAGCAGCAAGTAATAATAGGCTTGGAACTGGGCTAACAATCTAGAACATGTAGTCTCTGCACTTTAATCTTAATAGTGATGTGACAGCCAGTAAACAAGGGGCTAGCAAGCTATTTTGTTCACTCCGCTGGTGACTCTCCCTGGCCCAACTCACTGTTTACAAGAGTAATGTACTCAATGCCCTGCATTGCTGCAGTCGCTTGCACTTTGAATACGTGCATTTGTGTGTGTGTGTGTGTGTGTGTGTGTGTGTGTGTGTGTGTGTGTGTGTGTGTGACTGTAATGGTCTTTTTGTACAGTCTGAGCGTGTGTTATTATATTGCGTGTGTGTTATGTGAGTTATGATAAAACGGGGTGTGTTTGAAGTTACAGCAGGCTGCTTCCCTCGAAGATGTGCTGCGTGTTTACTTTGGGAGAGGCCCTTTGCTCTTATCTCTGCTGTTAAGATAAACACAGCGAGAGAAAGAGAAAGAGAGAGAGAGAGAGAGGGAGAGAGATGGAGAGAGAGAGAGAGAGAGATAAAGAGAGAGGGAGAGAGGGAGAGAGACAGACTAGGAGAAGGATGAAGCTAGGAGATACAAATAGAAACAACATGCGGGAATCTGAGAAGAGGTTCAAGACTTTCTATCTGACAGGACATTAAAACAGTAAAGGAAAAATATAGGGGGGGGGGGGGGGGAAGCATGAAGGAATGTGGATAGATAGACCATATGGAGAACTGTTGGATAGACATCCAACAATGCCAGAGCCACACATCACAATTCAGTGAACCCACCTTTGTTTCATTTGATACATTTTATGATTGTTTTTCTATATCTACAAGGGAACCTAGGTACAGTATATGGGAACTACCCAAAAAAACATAGTCAACTCCAGCACACAGTGAACAGGGTTTTTCCTGCCTCAAAATAAAGCTTAAGTGGTAACTTTGCTTGACAGTGACTGTGGTCGGTCCGCTTTACTGCCACCGTCAACGCTGTACATTTATTTTTGGAATGCAAGTTCAGGTCTTTATGAGACCACTACAATGTATTGAGATGTACAAGAAATTGAATGCGTGACAAACACACAAAATTTAAATTGTCAAATATTTGTGCAATCACATATTTAAACAATCTTTGGTGGCTAAATGTGTCGTATAAAGTTGTGCCGAGTTGTGCCCGAGATGGTGATTTCTCCTAGAAAAAGGGCTTAGGTGGGCCGCCTAAGGCATTTCAATGCAGGAAGAACCCTGCTGAAGTATACTATAGATTAGTGCACACACCAATCAACTTATTAACAGATTAGCATTCAGTTGGAATACCTTGAACACTTGCCTTCCATTTACATTTCAGAGAAAATGGAGAGCCAGTCCACCATACTACTGTGCTAGGGCACTGGCCAGCTAATGCAGGGACCAGCATTCTTACCCGAGGTCTGTTTAAATGCTCACTTGCACACAATCTCAGTGACTGATTTGATCTCCTTACTGTGACAAAATAATGATACGTTGTCTTTGTACAAACCCGAGTACAAACAAAAGCTGTTTGTAACGTAACTTGTAAATACAAAGGCACAAAATTTCAATTGCCGTGGCAACAGGTTGATGTTCCCTGTCATTTCAGAGAAAGTAATAGGTTTAGCGCAGAATCAGGGTAGCAGATTCAAGATTCAAGAAGTTTAATCGTGACATACACATACAGGATATGCAGTGAAATGAAAAAAAGCAGTGGAGGATGCAGAGGAAATGAACAAAGCTGTCACTATATTTGCCATCAACTAACTGACACTCTCACACATGGACTTTCACGGCACTCCAGTTGCCAAAAGCACTTTGTTTGAAGAGACATTTACATGATGAAAGCAGTTGCTCTAAAATCATAGTTAGATTAGAGTGGGAGAAGTCAATGTAAAATTCCGACATACAGTATACCAGAACATTCGTTACATTAAACATTACAACATGAAATATGGTAAATGTTACCTTGGTCATCATTATATTCATTCATATTCATATGCATCATTATATCTTTTGTCAAATTAGGTTGAATACAACTAGTTACTTGGGAATCTTCCATTGGTGGGATGCTGGTGGCAGAACATTGGACCTCATTCACGAACGCAGTTAAGAAAAAGTTAAGAAGAAATTTCTTCTTAACTCCACTTACGAAGTTCATGCGACAATTTTGGCATTCAAGAAAGTTTTCTTATCTGGGATTGGTTCTTAGCTAAGAACAGGATTTAAGAACGCGGAAAAGCAGTCGTAGCGACCTATTTGGAGTGCACCCATGTTCTTAAGGGCTGAATTTGTGAGAAATCATTGGTGATTGCGTTCACATCAATTCTACAGACATCCTCGGATGTAAATAATTATAATAATAAGAAATACGAGAATATTTGTATCATTAACAATTACGTTTCACATGCATAGTCATGATTCTACGAGGCATCGTGATGTCCTAAAACAGGGGTGGGCAATTATTTTGGCTCAAGGGCCACATTTGGTTTTTAAAACTGACAGACGGGCCGGGCCATTAGTAGATGAGGATCATAATGTCTAACTTGCGTTATGATGCCATATACTGTATATTGAAGTAGCCTAGTAACCGTATCAACATCTATAGGCTGCCACTATGTAGTTAAATCAAATAAATGAAGTACAATTCAATAATATAACAATATTTATTGAACCAGAGTGATTATAAATAATGTGCTCTAATAATAAAATACATTTTATTTCTCTTCATTGAAGAACCTTACATAAACTAAAAGCTGAGCATCGTCAGACACATCAGTGGACTCATCTAAACCTATGTATGGTGCCTTATGAATTGCTCCATCCAGCTGAGCACATCCTGGCTTCATATTTCCCTTTTCTTTGAGGCTGATGATGCTGATGTTGCTATTTCCTTGATTTTAGCACAAAACTCTTCTTTCCACTCAAATAAGGTTTCAGCTACTGCACTCATGCACTCCTTAACAACGCCTCTGTCGGTCAATGGTTTTTTTTATGTTGACCAAAAAACCAAGCAACTCTAAGGGAACATTCATGAGCACGTTGTTGGGCAGTGAATGAATGAGTTAGGATTCTGGTGGATCGATCATAGTGGGCTCTCAAATCGTTTATTTTCTGTGCCCTCGGTTCGGATTTGGGCGGGTATGTTTGGTATGTTTGGTGAAAACACTGTTTTGTCTCGTAGTGGCTTCACATTGCCGCTTTAATAATAGCCAGTCTCAGGACAGATGAGACATACGGGTTTTGAACTAAACATGTACACGTCTGTCCAATCTTGATTAAAGGCCATGTTCTCACTGATTACCATTCTCTTTTTAAAGCGCACTATACTGTTTCTCTTGTCTCTCCGCGTGTATGTTTGCTTCTAGTCGCTCACTGACTGCAACGATTTGATTGGCCGAGTAGCGTCACGTGACGTGACGTGACCTGATTGGCCCACTAAGCCAGTGCCGTAAAGGCTAGAAAAGAGGCGCCGGTTAAAATAGAAACGCGACAACTAAATTGTATCATACTTAATCATTTATTGTTATAGGTCCGGGTATGACGGCGCCTGGGTCCGGACCTGGACCACAGTCCGCATATTAGTGTCCTCTGATCTAGTGGAACCAATTAAGGAATCAATTGCAGGAAGAAAAAAAACAGCGAAATGAATACTACAAATTTAAATATTATAGGACTGTTAATGTAAATGCCCGACGGGCCGGATTAAACAACGCAACGGGCCGTATGTGGCCCGCGGGCCGTAGTTTGCCCACCTCTGTCCTAAAATGAATAAAAGCACGACACGAACGCTGCAAATGGCAGTGAATATATAAATAAGCACTAAACTCAATCACGTGGATATAGCCATAGGGGAATAGAATTGACACATCTACATTCTGTGAATGAACATGTGAATATCCATAAATAAAATATATCATATGGGCCTACATAATATACATAATATACATAATATACATAGGGCCCAAGGACGTATTGTTGTTTAGGACATTGGTGGGGAAATCACAGATATTGCGCCAAGGATGCACAATTACACTCCCGTGAGGCGCGCATCGGGCTCCGAGTCAGCGTCTCTGGGGGGGGGGGGGGGGGGGCACCGTTAATTCACAGTTCGGATGGGGGTGGTGGATATCGCTGGATATTGGTGGGGACATGTCCCCAGCGTCCCCACAAAATTCTACGCCCATGATAGGGCCTATCAAGATCCACAAGTAGCCTCCTCATGTATTTAACTCAACTGTACAATTGAATCTGCTCTCAGCCGTCTTGTTCTCTATTGTTATTTTTCATTGTTGGTTCTATTTTCTTTACCTTGCTTAGTGTGTACATCTTACTGGTATGATGTTGCATGTGACTGGTTTGGCCGCTGCACCATCGGTTTTCACTGTTCCCTTTGGCATGATTCTGTGTGCACACGGTCCTGTTGTTGCCCTTATAAGGAGCTGGCGAGGCGTGTCTGTATGCTAATTCAGGTGTACGAGCACGCGCATTCCATTTAAGAATGAGCACAGCTGAGAACACTTTGGCGGGTTAAGAACACATTTCCCCGCGTTCATGAATCCGGCGGACAGATTTCTTAAGTTTGTTCTTACGAAGTTCGTAAGAAGATATTTAAGAAGACACTTAAGAAAATGTTTGTGAATGAGGTCCAATGTGAGGGCAGGACAGAACAAGTACAAGACAGGTGGCATCTTCCACAAACTATATAGCCATCATATAAACCTAACGAGTAGTTCACAAAGTTACACTTTCCTAAGCATGACAAGGACACCCCCCAAAAGAACCTCAGAAAAAGATATCTATAAATATATATACCTGTATATATCAGGGCTGTCAATTTAAAGCATTCATTAATACATTCAAAGTAATGTCCCAGTCAAATAATGTCCGCAATGAATAGTTTCCTCCTCAGCAATGCCTCCCAGCGTCAGCCGAGCCCCGGCTACGACAGGCAACACGCAGCACCAAAACCTAGTCTACCTGGGTAGACTAGGTGATGGGCTGTGCAATGAAAAATAAACAAAATAAATTTTGAAAAACTTCTGACCATATGGAAGTAAAACAATATATTGACTTCTAAAGCCACTTTTTGTAATGTATATTCAATGCTTTCCCCAACTTTGAATTGAAACTTAATTTGGGGGCTTTTCTCAGCAAATATGCTGTGCCATGTGCCTGAAGACAATTTTCTTAAGACAAACTGTTTATTTGTTGATTAACAACAAATAAACTTGAAGCTGAATTCATTGTGTTTTTTTTAAATTACATATCATGTATCTAATTAGCTATGAAATGTTAATTGACAGCTTGATTGACAGCACATATGTATTATATATGTACAGTAACAGGATACGTCAGTATCCTGGTATGTCAGGTATAACGGTATGTCAGTTGCGTGAGTGTGTTCACATATGCACATGTCTGACGAAAGCAGAACTGTTGACTGAAATAGCTTCTGCTTGAGAGCTTCCATGGCCACTTGACAAGAACAGAAATTGCCAATTTCTCCCTTCCCTCATTCATTTGTTCACTGAAAGTTTTTTTTCCACAGCAGTTTGCGTCTTATTCATTACAATCACTTGTTCCCAGCACATGTTCAAATTTTAGAGATTTTTTTCCCTTTCTGTCCCTCTCTGACTCTGACTGCAACAGAACCCTAATCACGAAAAATTGATCACTAAATTGTCACTTATCCTTCCAATGAGTGAGGGAAATAAAATGTGTGTGTGTGTGTATGTGTGTGTGTGTGTGTGTGTGTGTCTAGAAGAACGTCCAGAAGATGCAGTTGCAAAACACACACAAGTAGGGCTGAATGATATGGTAAATAAATAATATTGCAAATATTTGGACAGATATTGCAATTGCAATATGATTCACTATTAGGGGGGATCATAATTTTTGCGTCACAATTTATATTTTCACTGAAAAACGATTGTGATGTCACATCTGTTGGCTCTGTACCAAACAAACATGTTCTCTTACATCTGGAGACTGTGTAGGCCAGATCATATCATATCTGCAGCACTAAAGTTCTTCATTAATAAGATTCAACATTCAAGAACTTTATTTGCCACATACACATACAGGATATGCAGTGAAATGAAAAGTGGCAATGCTCAGCGGAATGTGCAAAAGAATACTATTGATAACATGAATTGGAGAGATCAGAATCAGAATATTGAGAAAATTGAGAATAGTTAGTGAGTAAAAACCCAGCAGGAATGAGAAATATAAAAAAATATATAAATGGTATTATTATTATTATTAATAATATTATTATACATTTGCACATTTTACCCATTTCAAAAATGTATTTGTATATTACACCTGGCCCCATTGCTATATTGATACTAGTTTGATTCATAGTTCAGCCCAAGCACCCTAGCAGAAGAAGGGTACGGTGTGGGCAGCAGAGCCAGACAGAAGCAGAGATAAAGAGAGTGACAGTGAGAAATGGATTAGAGACGGGCATTACGACCCGGATGGTACACTGAACACAACCTACCAGAGTCTCTGTTTGGCCCGTTCCCCCTGATCACTCTGCCAACGAGTCCTCCAAATCTCTCCTCTGTTTTGAGTGCAGAGAGAGTGAAGAAAAAGAAAAAGAAAGAATTCAGTGAATGGGATGGTTTTTACATTTGATTCATTCACAAGCTGCTCCCCCATTGGACAGAATATAGAACGTGCTAAAGGAAAATAAGCCTAATTGCGTTTTGAGTGTTATGCACATGTTATCTCTTCAACTTAAATATATTAATCCAGTAATTCTTTAAAACAAAAGAAAACAGGGAAAAAAGCATATAGTACTGACACCTAGTGTTTAAAAATGTTATTCTGCTGTCAACTGCGGTCCCTATTCCTATTCTTGATACTTGTGTATAGGGAGTGAGACAAGTTGGGGTAGGGATAAAACCAGTGGAGGCCAATGACATTTGTTTCCAACAGAATAGAAAATAGTAGAATTGCTAGGCTAGGCAACGTGACCAGATTGGGTGTATTTGCTGGATTTAAAACAATTTCAAACAATTACATTCTTTCATGCACATTAACGCTTTCTCTGAGTCTCTGTTTCAGACGCTGCTGCTGTGACGCCGGTGACGCTGCTTCAGCTGGAAATGCTGCACCTGGGTCATTGGTTTGATTTGTTTGGTTGGTTACCCGGTCACATCTGCAAAATATTATCTGTATCTTAGTATTGGTACTGTTTATATAATCCAATTGCTGTTTAATCGCTCTATACTGTAAACCCTGTAAAACTGTATGATCATGTTGGAGCTGGAGTTTTCTCTGCAACAAACACGGTAAGCATGGACTCCTGTTGCTCTTGCTCCTGTGCTTCCCTCGTAGAAAGTATAGCTCTCCTAGAGAGACGTATCTCTCAGCTAGAGGAGGAAAAGTCATCGTCCATAGAAAAGACAGATACACCTGAGAAATTAGAGAGGATGCCAGCCAGGCGGCCTCACAGAGTTAGCATTAGCCCTAGCATTAGCTCCGTCCAGGGTACCCTGTCGGCAGCCCCACTTGCGAAGGCAAGCAGCCCTCCTCGCAAAGTCTTTTTCAGGGGGTAAATCGCTGGTCATAGATGACTCTGTTATGCGTTAAGTTACACACACCAGCTAATGTTTTTGCTGACCAGGGGCCAGGGCTCCCGACATAGAAGCTAATCTTAGGTTGCTGGCATGCTGTAAGGACACATACAGAGTTAGATTAGAGGCACCCAACACTGACACTAGATTTGACAAAATTGGAATTCATGTCGGCACAAATTATGTCAGGATGAGACAATCTGAAGTCACAAGAGGCAACATAGTTAGGCTGTGTGACTTCACAAGAAAGATGTGTCGGCATCGATTAATTCTCTCTGGCCCTCTACCTGTCAGTGGTAATGATGAGCACTAAATCTTTGGCTGGCTTGCTATAGTTTAGAGCACGGCCGCCCTGGCGTGCTGATGAGAGACAGCCTTCACCCGACTGGGTTAGGCGCGTCAATTATGTCGGAAAACATAGATAGTTGCCATAGTCAGGCGTGACACATTCATCAACAGCACCGTGGGATGCAGGTGATTAGCGAGCCTGCTAGCAACACAATAGCCAGTGTTGCAGAATCTAGAACACCGAGCGGGTTAACTAAGTTAGATAGCCTGTGTGACAGTGAGGCGCCTGTCAACTGGAGGTCTATAGTTTGCCTACTGACATTAGTGTTGTATCGCTGCCCCGCACTGTCCCTATGTGTAAAGCCCGCAGACAGAGCCGACTGCCACTCAGTGAGAATCCCTCTGATTTTAATAATAATTGGATTTATGAATATTGGATCGCTTTCAACGAAAGCTCTCTTGGTCCAGGATCTAATTGTTGAGTATAGGAGAGATGTTCTGGGCCTGTGTGAGACCCGGTTAAAGCCAGAAGTGTATCCTGAACATTCAACAGGAGGGGCACCACATATCCTGCCTGATGCAACCTTTCAGCAGTTTAGCACAATCTTGCTGGATGAGCTTGATAAGTTAACACGGGCATCCAAACAGACTACCTGTATGCTGGACCCCAGACCTACCAGGCTTCACAAAGGTTGGAACGGCTATGCTCAACATCATGAACCTATCGCTGTCTACTGCAAACAACTTATTTGAACCCTTTCAGTCTGGCTCCAGAACCCTATACTCCACTGAAACTGCTGTGACCAGAGTGGTAAACGACCTCCTTACCATGGACAGCAATGCAAGCTCCCTGCTGGCGTTGCTTGACCTCAGCATCGATTTTGACACAAACGACCGTAGCATCCTCCTTGATCATCTCGAAAACTATGTTGGCATCAAAGGCACTGCTCTTCACTGGTTTAGTTCCTACCTCACAGATAGAACACAATTTGTCGTCTGTGAAGATTCAAAATCGAAGCATTGCTCCCGAAGCTTTGGTGTTCCCCAAGGGTCGGTCCTTAGTCCACTGCTCTTTGCTATCTCCCTCTTGACAATATTATTCGCAGCTAGGGAATTAGCTTTCACTGCTATGCCGACGACATCCAAATCTACATTCCTATTGGATCAAAAGACTCCCCCCAGATACAGACGGTCGAATCCTGCCTGACTGCAATTACAAGATGGATGCCCCAAAACTACCTGCAGCTAAATACTGAGATGATAATCATCGGCCATCCATCCATCCATCCATTTGCGTCCGCTTATCCGGGGCCGGGTCGCGGTGGCAGCCGGCTAAACAGGGCCCCCCAGGCTTCCTTCTCCCCAGCCGCGCTCTCTAGTTCCTCCTGGGGGATCCCGAGGCGTTCCCAGGCCAGACGAGATATATAATCTCTCCAGCGGGTTCTGGGTCTGCCCCGGGGTCTCCTCCCAGTTGGACGTGCCCGGAAAACCTCCAAAGGGAGGCGCCCGGGGGGCATCCTAATCAGATGCCCGAACCACCTCAGTTGACTCCTTTCAATGCGGAGGAGCAGCGGCTCTACTCCGAGCTCCCTCCGGATGTCTGAGCTCCTCACCCTATCTCTAAGGCTGAGCCCAGCCACCCTGCGGAGGAAACTAATTTCGGCCGCTTGTATCCGCGATCTCATTCTTTCGGTCACTACCCAAAGCTCGTGACCATAGGTGAGGGTTGGAACGTAGATGGACCTGTAAATCGAGAGCTTCGCCTTCTGGCTCAGCTCCCTCTTCACCACAATGGACCGGTACAGCGCCCGCATTACTGCAGACGCTGCACCAATCCGTCTGTCCATCTCCCGCTCCATTTTGCCCTCACTTGTGAACAAGACCCAAAGATACTTGAACTCCTTCGCTTGAGGCAGTAACTCATTCCCAACCCGGAGGGAACACTCCACCGTTTTCCGGCAGAGAACCATGGCCTCAGACTTGGAGGTGCTGACTCTCATCCCGACCGCTTCACACTCGGCTGCAAACCGCCCCAGTGCATGCTGGAGGTCACGGTCTGATGTAGCCAACAGAACCACATCATCTGCAAAGAGCAGAGATGCAATTATGAGGTCCCCAAACCGGACACGCTCCTCACCTCGGCTGCGCCTTGAGATTCTGTCCATGAAGATCACGAACAGAATCAGTGACAAGGGACAACCTTGGCGGAGTCCAACACCCACTGAGAACGTGCTTGACTTTGAGATTGAAGCACAATGATTAAATAATATATTGAGAAAGATTTGTATATTTTGCAGCAGATTTACTGTATGTAGGCCTAGGCTAGACTAATAAGCACATACCTGGAGGGCAACCTGTAACGCGAGTGCTTTTTGGACATCTCAAGAAAAAAATGTCATTGCATTCCAAGTAACGTTGTACCGGAGCTCAATCACTTTCAACATGAGTTTAATGGACTGTAAACTAGCTATATCATTACGATATACTATGTGTTGATCATATAGTGTTAACGTCGCGGTTAGGAGTAGCGAATTAATAATGAATTATTCCATGTATTTAGCATACATGGTGAACAACATGTTCTCGCTTGCGATTAATCTGGAAAACTAAACGCAGAAAAAAACGTCCTCCCGTATTTCCAGCGCGGATGTATACCAATTTTTGTGTGATTACATGGCAAACACACCTTTTTTTGTGATTAGATGGCAAAAGCAGCTACGATGACTGAAGAGATGTCCCCTGGCGTGTTGAACGGAAAATTCTGATTTAAAAAGCTTCCAGATGGAAATTTAGATAAAACGAAAGTTGTGTGCACATGATATAAATCACAGCACATAGTGATGAGCTGTCTTTCCACCAAAGCACGAGTCCAGGGATTAAAGCAAACTTTTTTTTTTTCTCCATCTACCAACTTTTTCCACCATGGGGGTCCATCTATGGGTCGCTTCCCATAGATTTTCATGTAAAAAAAAATGGAGGCAGTGTGTGTACACATCCTTAGCCCTCGACAGCAGTAAAATTATATTTCAGCACCACCCCACGCATAACCATTGCTGCTGTTCTCTAATGCAGCCATCAAGTTGTACAAAGGCTTTAACCTACACCCGCGAGAGCACAATTTGAATTTGCTCAGCGAGTACTCTGGTAATGAGTAACATGCTCATTAGCTATTCCTGTTGTTCCGAACATAAACCAATCACATCGGTGTATCTGATATAGGCGGGCCAGAGGCGGGCTAAACAGATGACGTCAGCGCTGCGATGGAATCAGTCCGGAATCAGTCAGTAAACATTGCAAGATGGCTATCGAAAATGTTGACTGAGTATCTGTACAAACTAGGGATGCACCGATACCACTTTTTTTCAAGTACAAGTACAAGTACTTACATTTGGGTAGTTGCCGATACCGAATACCGATACGAGGACTTAAAACCATTACAGTTCTAATGACTTTGAAAACATGTTATTTTTTGCTCCGTTAATTCGCGGTTCTGATGGGGGGGGTGCTCCATATTCGCGTTCTTCGATGGGGGGGGTGCTCCGTTAATTTCGCGGTTCTGATGGGGGGTGCTCCGTTAATTTGCGGTTCTGATGGGAGGGGGGGGGGGGGGGGGGGTGCTCCGTTAATTTGCGGTTCTGATGGGGGGGGTGCTCCGTTAATTGGTGGGGACATGTCCCCAGCGTCCCCCACTAAATTCTACGCCCATGCTCGGTACCATGCGCAGTTGCTATTAAACATCCATAAACGACAACTCGGTTGCATCTCTTTATTTCAATATTCCTTGGCTAAGAATATTACAAGGTTAACGTTGCGTTGCCAAAGTGGTATCTCCGTGGTATTTCCATTAGGCTACATTTACGTCTCTCTGTCAAACTATTCTCCAAAACAAACTCGTTTCCGTCCTCTGGATACGTCACCCTGTGTATTCTTCTGATTGGTCGTAGTGTTATCCAATTGCGTGCAGTGATATTTTCAAACGCATGCTTGGTGCCGCCCCTCGAGTTGGGCCATTTTCATTGCTCATTACCAGACCTACAGCTTTCTAGATGTGGGTCTGGATTTCCAGGCTATCAAATACTCAAGATCAATAGCATTTTAAATGGAAAAGGTTGTCTATTGCCAGCTTGCTTTTATGTAATTTCAATGCTGTTTTCAATCATTGAAATAAGATTTTAGTCATACAAATAATCAACCATCTACATAACTAATCAGTAAATATGTTTATATTTATCATTATAAAACCAAACAAAACAATGTCACAAAAAGACAAAATAAAGACAAAACAACACGAGCATTAAAGAACAATTGTGCAATTCCTGCAATAAGTGCAATTCTTGAAGCAGATACAGAGAGAGGTGGTTTATAATTCCCCAGACAAGAGGATTTGTAATCGCGATTCAACTTAATCCACGTGTCAGTTAAAGCCAGAAGGCACACAATTAGAAGTAACGGTATTAAAAATGTAATTTCACCATTATCGTGACCAAAATGATCATGGTTAAATGGCTTATGTTAGCATTTCTTTCAATGGCAATATAATGGCATTTTCTCACAACAACATCGCCAATATTTTTGGTTGTTTTGGCATATTTTTCTAGGCGAACAAAAACTTAAAATGGGGATTTTTTTTCTGCATGTTCTGCAGACAGGGCAACGATCTTCAATCAACTTCCTGTCAGCACTCACTTGCAATACACCCTTGCAATACACCAAATGCGCCCACACTTCAGATTTATTCCTCTTAGATGGATGAAAAATATCTGGAGCACTGTCACCGCTTTCCGCCATGTCTGATAATGACATTTTAAACAAACCAGGTTGCATGCAGCGCCTGCGCACCTGCGTCTGGGAGACTGTTGCTTACTTTGGTTGATGCTGGGCAGTATTTAGTTAGTTTGAGCGCGATAATCAACACGTTTTTAAACCGTGACAGTTGCCATAACAACATCCTAATTCTTTTCTCTTCAGATCTACACTGATCTCATTTATCTCTCTGAAATCTAATTGACGGAAATCCGATGACGGATAACTTAAATCCCTGCGAGTCAGAATGACAATCTTCGGGCAAAGCACGTGTTTGCTAACGCTAACGCTAGCACTAGCACTGCCACTCAGTCAGGATCAAGCCGTGTTCGTCAGACTACGCGAGTGGCACGCTGGCTGTATACCAATAGTTAGATGGATTACACGCAGCATGCTGACTTTATACTGTTAGTTATAAGGACTAAGCCGAAAATGATAATAGACCAGCAGAAAGAACATAATTTTTTGAGAAACGCAACTAATACTCAGGTACGGCTTATAGTCTGGAAAGTACGGTAGTGTATTTGATGCAGTTTCTGGGATGGTATATCTGTTATTATTGTAACAAAAACAATGTTCTGTGTTTTTTTAACAGATTTAATATTTAATATAATAGTATTCGGATAGAAGACTGGAAGTGGCAGTGGGTCATACCGGGCATACTGGGCAAATTTGGTTTTTCTAAAATGGCAATGCAATTGTTGTCCCCTCAATGCATCAACTATACCTTTTAACAGTATTACATGACCTTTTTCATTTCTGCCACACAGCATTTACTCACACGATCGGGAGGGGGCACCGCACTGCCTGCTCTGTCCTTATTTACGCCCCTGGCAAGAATGGTTCGAGAGACAGCCGCAGCAAGGATTGTCTGTTCTACACGAGTTTTGATGACCAAGTCCCAGCTATTTAATGGTCCTGAGATTTCCTGTGAGACACTCATCTGATTGCGTCATAAGGCAGTTCCACACCTACACAAACGTCCGGCTCACGGGAGCATGCTACAATATGCCTCCGATGGTGTTGTTTTTTTGTCTGCAACTAGGGCTGGGCGATCTGGCAAAAAATATAATCACGATTTTTTTCCCCATATTGATCTATTTAAAAAAAAATAAAAAAATCTAACAATATATAATTCATCCTGATAATGACAAAAGAAGAAGACACCAGAGGGTTCATTAGTTAAACTTTAGAACAGAAGATCTATCCAGATCGAGTAAAATCGCGAAGGCTTATAGATCGAGATCGACATACATTTTATCGCGATCTCGATTCCAGATCGATTAATCGCCCAGCCCTATCTGCAACTTCCAAAAACTTCCAAACAAATCAATGACGGTGTGAATTAGGCATGTCCGATGTTGCAAAAAGAATGGCTATATTTGCATCTTGTTGCCATCCACAATGATATGAATGGACTTGAATAAACAGTCCACAGTCATGGAGCTGACCTTTTTTCCCCAAATAATGACATGCATATTGGGTAGAATAATAATCTGTTTACATCACATTATCTGTGCTGTCCTGAATAATGTTTTTGTATTCGGGTGCATCCTTACTTGACACACAGTACTATATCTCAAAGTGCTAAAGATTGGTGAGGTCCTATAGGTGAGGTTGTGCTTTTGATACCAGCCATTGGTATGGAAAAATAAGATGTAGTATATGATGTCAAAATCACAAGTAGACTATAGCAAAACAGGCAAAATCGCCATCAATCTCAGAGTGGGTGTATCTCGTAGCATAATGACAAAAAGTTCAACATAAAGTGACTATATGAAAGCTGATACTTTAGCCTATGTGTCAATTGCTAGTGTATCTATTTGTTAGGGTGTCCATGGTTTAAAACACAGAGTCAGCATCATTAAGGAAGATGGCCTCCCAAAAGGATAGAAGTCCTAGTCTGAGACTAATTATGAAGAACAAGACCAGGAAGAAAGTGAAACAGAAGGCAGAAGGTTATTAAAATATTGTATTGAATAGCACTAAAACATGTATAGATCTTCTATTGCCTGTCATTCATGTTTATCTATCCTTCTCATGGAAAAAAGTCTTGGCTCGAGATGCAATAAATTGTAGTTATGGGGATTTAAATATGAATATATTTAAATGTGAATTGGAGGCAACTCCCTAAAAACCTGGTCAGGCACTGCTTCTTAACCGTCTGGCCACCAACAAACCTTGTGGAACACTGCACAATAGTCCACTGAAAGGCCTATAAAGCCTGCTGAAAAGCCTATATGAAAAGTCTTTGTGAAACCCAGCAATGTTTTGTCTTTTATGATGCCAATGTCATCTCTAGGTTTAGCAGATGAGATTAATGTTTTGTTCGAGAAGCTTGCATGTTGGGCATAATGACCTAGATAAAAACCAATATAATTTTGGTTGTAGTTAATTCAGAAAGGTAATCTAAGAATTGAAATCCATGTTTTTGTTGTCCAATGATTATATTACCATGGTGCAGTCATGCAACTGTTCATCAGCAAAATTTACATAAACTCTATAAACATTTGGCAAAATTGGGAAATTGCTGTATTTTCACTTTCAATCAATTTAGCAAGGCGATCTTAAAGTCTAAGTCTATGTTTTGATGTCCAGAGATTCATCTCTTGCGATAACTAAATTATGCTATCTTTCCTCATTAGCATAATTAGCCAAACCAGGAAATAGCTATATTTATTGTTGCTTTAAGTAAATGTATTGTTGCTTTAAGTGCTTCATCTGGTGGACTGCAGATCATGTTGATCCAGCCCGCAAATTATTTATTGGAACATAAACAATCAGAATCAGTTTTCCCCAAATCAAAAGCAGTTTCTGAGCAAGAATGAGAGCCAATTAAATTTCCTCCTATAAGAAACTGTTTTATCCACTTTGTCTTGCCTCTATGAACTGCCCCTATGCACGCCGACATCTGCCTCATTCTCCACATTGAAAAGAGCAACGGTAGACAATGGAAATCAACAATTCAACAAGGAGGAAAATATCTATTTCGTAATGGGGGCCCAAGCCCATATGTTTGATCTGCAAGTCTGCAAACAACATAGTTTGAGACCCGGATCAAATTACTGTTACAACACTGATCATTTTTAGAATGAGAACTAGCAGGATCTAACGGTGGATTTAAATGGTTGAATTCTTGTTACAATCTTCATGTTTTTGTCTTTCAAATGAGCTAATGTGGGTTGAACATTTATGAATCACTTTCATTTTCACTTTTATTAATTGCCAATGAGGCAAGAATGGTTTTCTTAGATTGTATATGCACTATGCATTACATTACCATTACAATCAATGTATAAGAAAAATCTGTAAAATCGGTGACAATTTAGGATTTTCTTTATTTCTGTATTTTGTCTGATAATTATGCAAAGTGAAAAATTACCCAAAATGCAACTCTTCGCAAACCAAGTTCAATTTCATTCACTAAGTGTATAGATGACATTTCAATCATGAAAATTACACAAGAAGACATGTCCAGTGGATTACAATGCAGACACCGTTTGAGAAATTACAAAAACAAACAACTGTCACCACCAGACTAATTTAAATATGTTTTAATTCAAGGCGAAATGCAGGGGCATTGGTTCAAGCTTTGGTCATTTCACAATCAACAATGTTTGTGCCTTTTGTGGGTGTTAATAATTGATTGGAAAGAGGAAGCCTTTAAGGCTGATACATAACCCGCGAGAAGCGGAGAACTTTGTTCTCAGCACCGCAGTGGTGTGAGAACAGAGAACAAGAGTTCTCCGGCAGCCCTGGACATTTCATACTCCGCGAGAACTCAAGTGCAGAACTCAAAGGCCCCGCCCAGAGCAGCAAACCTCCGCACCGGCGGAAAGCGCATTAACCACGCCCACTTCAAATTGACCAATCACACAATAGTTCTCGGACACGATGCGAGAACAAAGTTCGGCCCGGATGATGTGTCGAGAACAAGCTGCGAGGACTCCTGACCTAGGGCTGCGAGAACAAAATTACGTAATTTTGTTCTCGCAGCCCTAGGTGCGAGAACAAAGTTCTCGCTTCTCGCAGAGTATGGATCAGCCTTTAGGGGTGATCTTGCCTGGGTGGCTGCTGCGAGGCAGGGCAGCCATTTTGTTCAGAGGATTAGTGTAACGCTAAAGATGTTGACAAGACTAACAGTGTTCTGGCACCAAAAAGGTTGAAAATACAGAAATAAAAGCTCAGACCAGGGGCAGAATAAAGGAAGAGGGAAATATAGAGAAAATCAGGAAATATTTAATGTGAGCTAATGAAATGTGCAGCATAAACCTTCCCTCAGATTTGTCCTCTTAATAAATGCTCACTTTTTACCTGCTTTATTACGTAAGTGGAGGCTTAGTGTAATTGTATCACAAGTATAATAAGTGTTGAAATGATGAAGGTTGGATAATCTCTCTCTCTCTCTCTCTCTCTCTCTCTCTCTCTCTCTCTCGCTGTTTCACTCCAGGAGGTCCAACTCTCCAATGTGACATTGAGCTAATCAGATTTGAGAGAAAAGTGTTTGATAAACAAATCACCACTAGAAACATGAAACGCACTCTCTCTCTCAATCTCTCTCTCTCTCTCTCTCTCTCTCTCTCTCTCTCTCTCTCTCTCTCTCTCTCTCTCTCTGCTCTCCCCCTACATTTCTCACCAATCAGTGGAAGAGGTTTTTTCAGTGTGGAGAGGGATTCATATTTACTATCTAATTCATGGCAAGGGCCACATGATTTCAGTGATGATGTATGAACAGCTATTTACCATTGCAATTGTGAAAATGAATAAAATACAAAATAATCGTTACTCTCTGACTGACCAACACACACACACACACACACACACACACACACACACACACACACACACACACACACACACACACACACACACACACACACACACACACACACACACACACACACACACACACACAGGTGTGTATGATACAGACAGGAAGACACACTCATGATCTGTAGTCACCCACAGACACACATGGTTCACCATACACCATACACAAAATATATATATACAGTATATACTGTATATAGCCATGATATATATTCATGAAAAATGTTCTATCTAAAAAGAAGTCAAAACAAGTAAAGTGAATGGTAAAAATAGAGTGAGTAAATAAATATGCAGTGGTGTAGATAAAGGAGGGGAGCAGCGACGAGAGGAGTGGGCGGAGCGTTGAGGACAGGACACCAGGAGGAGAGGAGAGGGCATCTGAATAAAGCTGTCCACCACTTCTAGAAACACAGCTAGATGAGAGGTGACGCTGTAGAGCATTTGGCTTGGCAGACTCTGGGCGATAATGAGACAGATGCCGTCGCTGTCACCTCTCCACCCCGTTAGCATGTGGCACTTAGAGCACCTTGCAGCCCTCGCCTACACAGGAGCCTGCCTGCCGCTACCCCACGCCACCCCAACGCCACTCACCCATTCATATGCACACAGCGCCCAACGCTGAGCCAGGTTAACACATGCATGCGCGTGCACAGAAAACATGCACATGCTCACACACACACACACACACGTGTGCGCGCACGCACATGCGCACACGGGCGGGCAGAACACACATACACAAACACACTCACACACACACACACACACACACACACACACACACACACACACACACACACACACACTCACACACACACACACACAAACACACACACACACACGCACACACACACACACACACACAGGCACACACACATAGGCACATACACACAGGCACAGGCACACACACACACACACACACACACACACACACACACACACACACACACAACCCTTTGATATTCGATACTCCCAGCTACCCCTGATACTAGCAATTTTCTTTGAATGATATAGGAAAGTAATGTAGGAGAAGTTGCAGCATCTCTCCCAGACTCTTCTGTATAGAATGTGTTGAAGCTATTCATGTGAGTTGATGAGTCCTAATTCGATGGTTTGTCTCTCTCCGCTGCGGGTTCTGGCCTGCTTGGCAGATACAAGAGGCAACATGCTGCTCGTAGGAGGGCTGGCTCAGCCTCACAGTGCTTCTTCCATATTCATGACAGTGAGGTATATGAGAACGAGAGAGAGCCGTTCCATGAACATCCTCCCACCTAACCCAGCCCTCTCTCTTTCTCTGTCTATGGATTGTTTGGGCTTCAACCCATTAATTGGCACAAGACAAACATTGCGAGTAAGGCTGCAGCATTTTCTACTTTGTAACATAGTACGGTAAGAAGTCAAAAAGTCGACTTCTTAACAAACATCAGCAAACATCAGCCCTGACTGCTTGACTGCAAAGCCAATGCTGAATCACAATAAAATGCACTTCTTATAATTGCCGATAGATGAACAGAATCAGTAAATCACGACATTTATTCCAACGCTTGTACCTCCAAACTGTGCTGTAGACTATATCCATGTTTTATCCGGTCATTTCTGTGGAAACTTAACTTTGCGAAGTACATTTGCCAGCAGGCTTAAATGGGTTCCCCCATCTATGTTAACTAGTGTTGCCACTGTACTGAATGCACATCCCCTCTTCTACTTTGATATGACTCATTAGTAAAGCCCCCTACGTGGCTCCTGGTGCATACAAGACCAGGGTGTATGTAGATGAGGCATGTAACTGCAAATTCGACCAAGTTAAATCCTTGGAAGTTGGACAGATTTACATAACCATGCTGAGAGACAGAGGGGGAGAAAACATGTCTTAAGAGAGTGTGAGCTCTCTGAAAGACTTCATTGCCACGGCTGGGGGACAATAAGACAATGGGATGAGTGAGAATAATAGTTCCTGAAACAAAACAGTAATTGCTACAGAGCCAAAGTTCCAGTCATATAGGCTATGTATAGATTTAAAGTTCCATATCGGCTATATTTAGCCTATATCTTATATAGAACACTAAGAGGAATACTACTGGTATACACATAGAACATTAAGAGGAATACGACTGGTATACACATAGAACATTAAGAGGAATACTTCTGGTATATAGAATACTGAGAGGAATATTACTGGTATATAGAACACTAAGAGGAATACTTCTGGTATAAGATAAGATAAGTAAATTTTGCCTTTTATATTTTTTTTATATATATTTTTCATTCCTGCTGCTCTTTTTACTGTAAATATTGTAAATATTGTAAATATTCGGATCCCTCCAATTTGTGTTGTTTTTATTATTCTTCTGCACATTCCGCTGGGCATCGCCACTTTTCATTTTACTGCATATCCTGTATGTGTATGTGATGATTAATTATCTTGAATCTTGACTCTTGAATCTTTTTAAAACTTTATGAATCCCAAAGGAAATTGTTGTTCCAGAGGTTGCTCAAAAATACAACAGCATAAGAAAGAAAACATATACATAATACATGTAAAGTGTATACGCCTAATAGATTAACAATAAATCTAAGCAACATTTAGTAAAAAAAATGTGTTGACTAGAATAGAAAATTTGGTGGTAAAGAGAACACTAAGAGGAAACTAAGATGAATATTACTGGTATATAGAACACTAAGAGGACTATTACTGGTATGCAGTATATAACATGAAGAGAAATACTGCTGGTATATAGAACATTAAGAGAGATACTACTGGTATATAGAACACCAAGAGGAATACTACTGGTATATAGAGCACTAAGAGGGATATTACTGGTATAGAACACTAAGAGGAATACTACTGGTATATAGAACACAAGGAGGAATATTACTGGTGTATAACACACTCAGAGGAAAATTACTGGTAGGCTTATACAGAGCACTAAGAGGAATATTACTGGTATATATAACACTAAGAGGAATATTACTTTTATACAGCACACTATCACAGACATATCCTCTATTATACTCTGAATGATCCATCCACAACCAACCAAATTCTGTCCCACAGAACATGTAAATAATGCAGTGCATGAATGGACCCTGTTTTGCAAAAAAACTGTCTGCAAAACCTCAGTCATATTCAAATAATGTGCACTCAATATTTCCATAGGCTGTTTCAAATAAAAAGTGAGCTGTATCTCGCTCAGGTTGCAGGATGGATGCACCTGTAGAAATAAATCCAAACATCACTAATCTGGATTTCCAAGTGTGTTGCTAAACTGTCCCCCCGCCTCCACGCTCTAGCCATATCTTGACTCCCACTCTGTGCCATCTTGCCCAAGGTGTCTTCCCCTTGTCTGAAGATGATTACGATAATAGAGGACTGATTGTCACGTCGCTCAGAAGCCTTCCTCTGTAATTGCTCATCAGGCTTGATTTCAACCAGCTGTTGGGACCACGTGCTTTGTATGCATGCATATACGCAAACACAGCCACATGTGGTAACACACACGCATGCATGCAGGCACACGCACATGCACCGGGACACACGCACACACACACACACACACACACACACACAGACACACATGCATGCATACACGCACACAGACATGCCTTTACATTGCAAAGCTAGCTAAGCTTTGCAATTACCAAACATTTCCAGATTTGTATTTTATTTAGAGGAATGAATGCAAACTAGAAAAGGGCAAGCATAGTGTATCTTGCACCATGCATGCAAATTTAACAAGTAAAACATTTGTTATATTTGACTTTATACAATTATACATGTTAAAACAAGCACCATGTGCAAGCTCAAAAAGACAGAACATGATGGGAATCCTTCCGGAAGGCTGAGCTGCTCGGGCAGAAGGCAACACGTCCCATGTCTGAACAACTCAGTTTTAAACAGTAAACATGGCACTAAAGCTGCATATCATGAGTCCATATGCGCCGGCGCCTCTTTTTTTTTGAAGGGTTGGAAACAAACATACTTCTCCAGACTCAAACAAGGAGCTTTGAAATAAATCTTCATTGACAATTGTCAATAGCCAGAATAGGGACAGGGTCCGACAGGCCGTTTCATTTACGTAAAGTGTGAGCACATAAATCGTGAATTTTGGCTTTACATCGCAGACGATTTACTCATACAGCAGGAGTTGGAATGAAACACACGACATCAAAAACCTAACAGTGTACTTCCCCAGCTTAACTAAATAGAGATCTCTAGCACACAGGAGTACTGCACTTCAACTATATATTCACCTGGCATCCTAGTCTGTTTATATGGCTTTAGGATTTGGTACAGCAAGGACACAGAAAATCACTTTGAGAGGAGGGAATTTTTGTAAACCCAAAATGTAGCACTTGTTAAATAAAATAAATTAAAGCACTTTTTAATGTATACCTCGACAAAATGCAAACCGTTCTGTTGAAATAGAGAAAGAGACCTCAGTCTTGCCTGAAAGTCTCCATCTTCTGTCTAAAATGTGTAAACATTGTGAGTTCGCAAAACTTTGAATAAGTGGACTGCTTTTCACAGGTTTCTTGTAGCTGTTGGCGTGTGCAAAAAAGGCAGCCATTGTTTAATCTGCCCATGTGAGTAAACGTTTGACCAAGAACTTGTGCATCGCTTGGCATCCCGTTGTAAACAGCATGGCTGCACTCTGACAATCTTTTCAGAGGATTGGTTTACAAATACTCATGTGACTCATGCTAAGATGTGGCCAGCTCAGGGAAACTGAGCTCATAGCACGGTGCCTTGAGGTCAATAGCATCAACAAACAGGATTGCCATCCTCTGATGTTTTGTATGTTGAGAAGTGGTGGCAGTGGGTCAGAACTGGCTGCCATTGTTTGGACTGCCCCAGACTATGAATACGAGAACATTAGAACTTTAGAAGATTACTGGAAAAATGACGCAAACATACAACATAATGTACTTTTGGGGTATGGAACTGGTCGTCCTTACTCATGTTGATAATATGTATGGTGTCCTTGAGACCATTAACATTTTTACATAACATACCAAGGCTTTGGACCAATTTGTTGAGCTCCAGAGAGAACAGAACACAAGATCCGCACACTGACAGTTTGTGATTTTGAGGAGCAAGTTGCTTGGAAAACCAGCAACATGACGCCTTGGGGTAATTGTCTCAGTCAACAAAAACCTGATCTGGGAGATTCTCTTTCATTCCTCTTTTTGAGAGAACCCACAGACCTCCATGTGCAAAGCACAACCCAACTTCTATACAAAACCTAATGACCGGAGTTAGAAATATAAATAAAGGAGACAGTGAATGAGGCAGACTTCGTGAACATACAAATTACAAGAATTGGTTTGCTTATGCATATATCAAAAGTTCACTGTTCTGTAAAATAGTGTTTCTCACTCAATTGAATAAGAATCATGTTAACTGGTTTACATCAATACATTTAATGCATCTAATGATTGGTAGCTTGTGCCTCCGTGGTTGTGTTGAACTATTGTGTTGGAAACACGCGCACACACACACACACACACACACATACACACACACACATACACACACACACACCAACGTGGGGGACACTCATTACAATGCATTGGTGTTCTCCATTTGTTGAGGAGGCATGGCCCCTTGTTGGTGATTGGCTAAATTGACATATTTAGCAACTGATATGATGTGACTGCACACTGCAGCCCCTGCAGATATGTTCCAAATGCCAGGCAATAACATCCCAAAGGCGCTGTTTTGCTCAAGGTTATCTTTAAAAAACAACAACAACGTTTAATCTTTAAAGAGGAATGGCTTTCTTGTGACGCAAGATATTTTAAGGTCTGCAGAGGCAACTTTCTTTTAATGTTAACAGTTTATCCAAGTGTCACTTTACTTTAAAAAAGTGCTGCGGTGTTTGGCTAAAGTCAGCCATAAACCACTTCCATTGAACTAGGCTTGTGTGTGTGTGTGTGCGTGTGTGTGTGTGTGTATGTGTGTGTGTATAGTCATGTCGACGTGTGTCTTTACCACAGGCCCTGATTTCAGATAACCTTTCTTGGTGTCAGCTCACTGTTGCTATCACGCAGACACACACACCCTGTGTGTGTGTGTGTGTGTTTGTGTGTGTGTGTGTGTGCTTGTGTGTGTGTGTGTGTGTGTGGGGGTGGGTGGGTGTGTGTGTGTGTCCAGATGCTGAAATCAGATGCTTTCCCTTCAGACTGCAGGCGCCTAAGATAGTGACGGGAGTGGACACAAGGTTATAGCACACACACACACACATCGGGAAGATATGTGGCCCCCCCAAAAAACCCAGCCTAATTATACATGCTTTCTGTAGATCAAAATACGGCTATTTTAATTCTGCAGAATGTCTCGGCAAACAGCTTCTTCCCAAGACATCCAGGTTTTCATAAAAAAAGCGCGCACAATACAAGCGCTTTCTCAGTGCCCTGCCCTCCCACCAAAATCACCCTGGCCAATCAGCTTGGAGTTTGGCGTTGTGAGATTCAGTTGTGTTGTTGTTGTTGTTACCCTAAAGAGCTACACAAGACTTTACAATGGCTGCCAGCAATGAATACCAACCTACAGAAAGGTCAGATCATCAAGTTACAGAACCCGGGCCGCAAATGTTTGATAGCCAAACCCCGATAGCCAAATTGGTTTGGTTTTCTTTTTATATATCACACATACTATATACAGGACATATACAGAATAGTTCTAATTCAATATGGACAGCATTGCACCTCATTGGAAAATAGGGGACGAAGGGGTGGGTGTAACACAGACTGCTACGGTATTTTACCAATCATATAATTTTGTTTCGGTAAAAAGAAATATTATAAAAAAAACAAAAAAAATACATTTGTGACATGAGCCCCTGAATGCCCATTGGTCTTTTTTTTGGGGGGGGGGAGGGATTTATCTCCAATATGGAATCCTTGATTGAATTTGGATGTATTCCACTGTAATCACACACTCATACACATACATATATATATATATATATATGTATGCATGTGTATGTGTGTGTGTGTGTGTGTGTGTGTGTGTGTGTGTGTGTGTGCGGTGTGTGTGTTTACTATTCTAAATGAAATCACTCCAGCAAAACATGTTGGGTGGAATAACCTAGATGGACAGAATGTAGAACAGCTGGCCGAGGAAGGAGAGATAGGGAAAAAGATGTTGAGATGAAAATAAGAAATAAAACAGGGACAAGTCATTTGTCACCGCCTGGCAGAAAATGTAAATTAAAATTAAAAAGTGATCCTGTGGCATTCATAGTGTCTGTGGCTGTGTGTTTGTGTGTGTTCTTGGAAACCATCACCAAATAGTGGCAAGGATGAAAGCAATGGGAATGAAAGTGGAATGCAGTAGATGTGACAAAGCTAGCTTGGATCATATCAGTATATGAGCAATGAATTTTGAGGAAGGTAATAATACTATGAGTGTGTGAATGGAGCATGGAGGTTGAGCTTGTGAGGCACAGAGGACCAGAGGGTACCCATCATAGCGGTTATTCTTGATATGATGATGAAGGGAAGGGGAAGACGCCATGTTGTAACACATGTCACACACTCGCCGTGCACTAATGGCATCACCACTCGTCCAAATGACAGCCATTAATTATTGTCTTGGTCCAGCTCTCTTTCTCTCACACTTTGACACAAACCGGTCAAACACACCATTATGTAGACATACACACGCACACGCACGCACGCACGCACGCACGCACGCACGCACGCACGCACACACACACACACACACACACACACACACACACACACACACACACACACACACACACACACACACACACACACGCACACACAACACGCACACAGGCCACCAACACACGCACACACACACACACACACCATACACACACACACACACACACACACACACACACACATACACACACACACACACACACACACACACACAGCTCCATTTACCACACAGGAAAAACAATTCTACACTGTGGAAAAAAAACATAACCACATTTGATCACTTATCATCAAGTCGGTAATATGTAATACGATCATGGCACCATAGCATGTGATAATGATCACATATCACATATTTGTGCTCCAAAACTAAAAAAGAAATCAATCCCGGAGAGTTATGCACCTATGTAGCAGCGTTGCTAGGTAACATGATGTGACTACACAGTGAGACAGGATCAGTTCAAATGGGTGATTGACAGACATTCAGAAGAAAATACCCACAAGATCAGGTGTGAGACAGCACTACTATGCATAATCATGCAAACTATAAATTAAACTGCAAAGTTGTTAAATATCTGGGCCTTGCCTTTCAAACACAATTGTATGATGGAATTGAACAGTTTGTGAGTCTTTTAGGCATAACACAAGGACATTCAGTGCCATTCAATGTGTCATGACCGCTCTCCCTGCCCATAATCCTGAATCGACATACAATAACATTTTCAGAAACGGCTCTAAAAGTGCATCTTGAGACACACTTTCAGCATTGACCAGAACAGAGGAAAATGGAGGGGTATAAGTTTATAGATGACAAAAGCAAACAACACCACTTAGTGCTGATGTAAAACAGGGCCAGTGCCCCTGGCAATGTGCAGTTTGGGTCTTGTTCAGAGTTTCTTTTCACAAAATAAATGCTAAGAATATCAGGAGGCTGTGTGTAAGAGTCTTATCCTCTGGGGAAGGGGTTAAGCAGATGAAGGAAGGAGTTTGCTAGCGACAAGAAAGTGGTTGAGAAAAGAAAAAGAGAGTTAGAGAAAGAGGAGCATAGGGAGCTCGTTAGTCACAAAAGAGTGGGTGGGGGGAGTACCTGGACCACACACACACACACACACTAGAATACACAGAAAAATACTAGCAAATAAACTAAGGGTTTTTTGTTGGTGGTTTCTCTCCCAGGAAATTACATGATTTAAAGAAAAAAAAAAAACTAAAACAAGAATAGAGGGATAAGAGTGAAAAATATGAAAGTCACAAAAAAGTAATACACCATATTATACACTAATTCCATATTTACAGAGATGGAACACTGCTTTAGGTCATATATGTAGACATGGTCATATATGTAGACATGTGTCATACAACTAAAAGCCAAGAATTCTGGTAGAAAATGTTGGTGGCTGGTCTCATTCAGAGACATTTGCAATTGTTTACAGTTAACTGTTCTGATCTCTGTTTTAATGCTGCTGCCTAATTTTAATTGACAAATGTGATGTACCTTTGAAATATAGGAACCATAGCAGCAAAGATAAATCAATATAATCTTGAATTCTGTGATCAAATGCGTCATGATTTGAAATAATGTCCCTTCCTGAATCAATATGGGACCGCATTTGTTTTGTATTTCGTCATGTTATATGCATCTGTTATAATGTCAAATCGTGACTTGATTATTGAATGATAAAAGGGAAAGTGTTTGTATGCTGTGCTGAGTGGGACTGTGGTCAAGTGCAGTCTGTGTAATGTACGCTAAACAGCTTGCAAAGATGGTAAACTGCTTGTGTGCATCTTGTTTGGCTTGATATTGAAAACAACATAGTCATTATTAGCATAATTGTTCCCCTTTTCGTTTTGGAAGAGGAATTAAAAGCCTGTACCAAATAGAAGCCAGCTGTAGATAATAATTTGTACAATAAATAAAAATACTACTGTTCACTAGGGCTGAACGATATGGTAGGCCTAACAAAAACCATATTGCAAATATTTGCATAGATATTGAGATTTAGTGGGAATCACAATTTTCATTTTCATTGAACAATTTTGAAAAAAATAGGCCAGGACATCTCTGCAGCACCACTGTACTTAATTTATAATGGTGTTAAAATTAAAAATTGACACATTTTACCTTTATCAAAAAATTGCACTGCTCCTGCGATTTGCATACGGCACTTACGTGATATGGATAAAGTTCATTAAATGTTCAGCCGTACTGTTCAATGTGTACAGTATATTATCCTAGCTGCCATATAATATGATCACAATCAATATCAATGAACATATTTTCCTAAATTCCCTATAGTACATTTGGATTCTTCCCAATAGCCTTTTCCGCTTCTGTCTGTGTTGTGTTGATTCCCCTCTCGGTGCTGCTGCAGTTGATGTTGCTCACTCCTCTGCATCCTGTGTCCACCTCCCACCGCTGCTTAGGGCCATAGATACCCTCTCTCTCTCCTCTAACCAGTAGCCGTGACCGGGGCACGGGGCTCCACAGAAAGCTCATGAGTGAATATGGCCGAGTTTGTTTACATTACGTTCAATGAGAGTGTGTTTACATGCACACATGAGCGCACATGCGCGCATGCACACACACACACACACACACACGCATGCACGCACGCACGCACACACACACACACACACACACACACACACACATGCATATGCCCTCGAGAACACACAAGCACACATGCACACTAGCACACACATACACAAAGAAGCACACACACACACACAAAGTGATGTGTTAGCCCCATTGCTCTGGCTGTGGTTCTGGGATCTATCATGAAAGAAAGATGGTGTGGGAGGGAGATAAACCAAAGTGACCCATCTACACTTCTCGCTTAAGTCGAGTACTATGAGACCAACACTGTTAAATAAGGACAGAGGAATGGGAGAGAAGAAAAACTAGGAATATAACTGAGAATAGACACAAACACACACATCCTGTATGGAGCATTGTAGGTTAGGATCTTCATCTGCATTCTGATGAATACATCATTCACCGAGCCTGGAGCCTTATTCTAAAAGTTAATAATGCAAATAAGGCCACAGTCATAGGGCACATCCCAAGATATAGATTTTAGAAAGGCACTTAGTCATTTGATGCCCACCTATAGTGTACATCCAACATAACCTTTGGACAAGTCAATTGCTCCAACTGGGTATTTTAGCCACTAATAAGGGTCATTGTGCTCATACTAATAACACACACATTTACATTTAGGGCAGACACTTCTATCCAAAGCGACTTACAAAGAGTACATTTGTTGAAGGAGACAGCAATATATCGCTGTGGTGCATAACGACAAGAATAGAGCTGGTTTTGAGCATTCATAGTTGAGAGGCTAATAGAACGAGTTTCATAATTGCTAAGTTGCCTGCAACCTAGCAAGTGCATTACCAACATCTAAGAACATACAATATGCTACACAATGGTAAGTACTATTCATAATGTCAAGACGTACAAACACGCAAGTTAGTGCGAGGGTTTGCAGAGGGAAGGCTGCTTATGCAGAGTCCAGGTGAACTCTGCTATGATGGGTACCCTCTGGTCCTCTGTGCCTCACAAGCTCAACCTCCATGCTCCATTCACACACTCATAGTATTATTACCTTCCTCAAAATTCATCGCTCATATACTGATATGATCTTTTTAATGAAGGTTGGGGCGTAGGGTCTGACTAATTTTTGGAGGTAGGTAGAGGCAGTTCCGCTGACCGGCCATGTAGCCATGTAGGCCAGTGCCAGTCTCTTCAATCAAATGCAAGCGATTATCTGGAGCCAGTGGAGGTCGCGGAAGAGGGAGGTTACATGGGAGAAGTTGAACACCAGACGCGATGCTGCATTCTGGATGCATTGTAAGGGTTTGATTGTGGAGGCAGGGAGTCCAGGGAGTACAGTAGTCGAGGTGAGTGATGCACGAGCACTTGTACCAAGATCTGTGCTGCTTCATGTTTACGTTTACATTTACATTTAAGGCATTTGGCAGATGCTTTTATCCAAAGCGACTTACAAAGAGTACATATGTTGAAGGAGAGCATTATATTGCTGTGGTACGTAAAGATAAGAATAGAGCTGTTTTCACGTGGGAAGAAGGGCCGGATCCTGATAGATCTTGTAGAGCAATTCTACAAGATCGGGCCATAGAGGTAATGTTGGCATTGCAGGACAGCTGATCATCCAGTACCACACCAACGTTCCTTGCAGTGGGTGCAGGGGAGACTTTGGTGTCCTCAATGGTGACAAGTAGGTCCATCTGAGGGCACTCTTTCCCCGGCATGAAGAGAAGCTCAGTCTTGTCTAGGTTGAGTTTCAGGTGGTTGGCAGTAGTCCATTTGCAGATGTCAGCCAGGCATTTAGAGATGCGATTTGGGTGTCAGAGGGGGGAAGGAAAGGAAAAGTTGGGTGTCGTCTGCATAGCAGTGATAGGAAAAGCCGTGGGATGTAATCACAGAGCCTCGAGATCTTGTGTATAAGGAGAACAGAAGGGGTCCTAGTACTGAGCCAAGGGTGTATGTCAAGGGTGACAGAGAGCGATTCCATGTGACCTGACAGGTGCGATCTGTCAGGTAGGAAGTAAACCAGGATGGTAAATGGTAAATGGTAAATTGATTGCATTTATATAACGATTTTATGCAAAGCGCTTTACAGTTGCTTGACATTCACCGACGGCGGTTCAACCAAGCAAGGTAACAACCAACACATCAGGAGAAGTTAGGGTTAGGCGTCTTCCTAAGGGACACCTCAACACTTTGCTCGGCGGATCCTGGGGATGGAACCAACAGCCTTCCTGTTGCCAGACTCACACTTACACTTACACACTCACACTGCAGCCCCACAGTTCCACCAATGCCAAGCTCTGCCAGAGTGGAGAGGAGAATCTGGTGGTTCACTGTGTTGAACGCAGCAGACAAGTCAAGAAGGATGAGCACAGATGAGAGCGAGGAGCCTCTGTTACTGAGAGCAAGGCCGTCTCCATGGAGTGTGTGGCCTTGAAGCCTGACTGATGAGGGTCTACCAGGTTGTTTTGAGACAGATAGGGTAGTTGGGTAGAGACAACATGTTCTAGGGTTTTGTAGAGGAATGAAAGGAGAGGTACAGGTTTGTAGTTCCAGATGTCGGTTTCTTGAGGAGTGGCTTGATTCTGGCAGTCTTGAAGGTGGCTGGAAAAAGGCCTGAATTGAAGGAGGTGTTGATTAGGGTGGTCCAAGGCCCGAAATGAGAAGGGAGGATAGGATTTGGACAAGGGGGGTGGTGGTGGCGTGGTTGGATGTCACAAGCCTGTTGACTTCTTCAGAGGAGAGACGGGTGCAGCAGGTAAGGCTGCCAGGGGTTGGTATAGGGGGAGGGAGGATAGCAGCTGGGGTGAAAGAGGAGGTAATCTCCTTCACCTTCTTTGGGAAGTTGGTGACAAAGTCATCAGCTGTGAGGGAGGAGGGAGGAGGAGGAGGGGAGGGATGGTTGAGGAGGGAAGAGAACATGGAGAAAAGTTACCTAGGGTTGGAGGTGGAAGAGTTGATCTTTGCAAGGTAGATGGCAGATTTGGCTGCTGACACAGTAGAAGTTAAATCAGAGAGGAGGTGGAGGTAGTGAGAGAGATCATCAGCAGTGTCTGAATTCCTTTCTCTCAGCTGCCGGCAGCCCTGTTCTAGAGTGAGTCGAAGGAGGAGGAGAGAGAGGATGTCAGAGTGGAAGAGGCTTCCTCCACTGACCGATGAGGGATAATCAGTAGGGGTGGGGGGGTGGGGGGGGTATGGTAGTGAGGAGAGGTTAGTTGTGGAGAGAGTAGAAGGAGAGAGAGTTTTCAGGTTTCTGCAGGAGGTGATGATGTGAGGAGTAGTGGGGAGGGAGGTGGGAGATTTTAGGGGGTGGGAGAAAGCAAAAGAATTATGCTCAGACACAGGGGAGAGGGTAACAGAGAGTTCCGAAGTGGCGCAGGACCTTGTGAAGACGAGGTCGAGTTGGTTCCTGGCACTGTGGGCAGAGGCAGAAGGTGTGAGTGCCAGGACAAATGTGGCAAAAATGTTTATGAATTCAGGTGATTCAGGTAACTTCTCTGACTGGATGTTAAAGTCACCCAGAATGACAAGTGGGGTGCCATCTTCCGGAACAGCTGAGGAGGGCATCCATCTCATTGAAAAAGTTACAGAGAGGGCCTGGTGGTCAGTTCTCACAGGAATGTAGAGCTTGCTTGGAAGGGTAAAAGACACAGCATGGAGTTCAACTGCAGATCAAGTCAGGTGTTCCAGGGAAAGGACTTGGTATGACAACGTTGGAGAGATGAGGAGTCCCGTTCCCCCACCTCACCCAGAGGGTCCGGGGATGTGGGAGAAAGAGTAGGTTGTGGAGAGGGTGGCTGGAGTGGCAGTGTTTTCAGGGATGATCCAGGTCTCTGTGAGAGCCAGGAAGTGGAGAGACTGGAGGGCAGCATAGGCCAGAATGGTCTCACTTTTCTTGACCGCCAATTGGAAATTCCAATGTCCCCCTCTCACATCAAGGCCCACCAAGCAACGACCACTGAAATGTCCTGGCTGTGTTCTTGTCCCTCCCCAAATACCCAGGATGCGAACTTGATAATAGAGATATCCCATGATTAACTTCTGCTACATATGTATCAGTGTTAAAACATATGAATAACATTACGATTAAAGTGATCCCATTGAATATTCAATGGGATGCAATTTTGGCTTGTATTCTTTGTTTTAATGTACCTAAATAAATCATTTTAAGAAAATGGCTTGTCTTTCAGGAATCTTAGGTTTGAGTGATAGTTGCTGTGTGAGATTATTCTATCATAAGATTCCGTAGTTATTTATTGTCTGTTCAGCCTATGTTTTTATGCAAAACATGTATTTCCTAATACCTTTAATGTGAATGCCTTACAGCCAGGCAGGTGAAGGCAAGAATGTGGTCAAACCCCCCTGTTTGGAGGGAGGTGTGTTGGCACTGTGTCAAGAACACAAGTGCCTCAAAAGTAAAAGAGATGTGGTCTGTGTCCTTGTAAACCTGAAAGACTGATCTTCCTCCCAGATCTACCTCAAATGATGTTCCTGCAAGACCACAAGTCTGTCCTCATCCATTCCAATCTAAAACATATGGAAGAAAAGAAAAAAAAAGCCCACATCAAATGTCAATGCAACACAATACAGATAACACATATACTGGGACTTAAATGTTGTGTTTTTAAGTAAAATACACCTTTTATACATACATGTACTATACTACACTGTAATATCATGCATATGTACACATGTTCCATCAAAATGGAAGTGTTGCAATGTTTCAAAAGGGAGGCCAACACAGACACTCAAGAATGCCTGGGGGGAATATTCCCAGATAGCAGCGAGAAGGACGGAGCACAGTTGGGTATTTAGCTATTTCTGTCTACTGCACCAGCGGTAGTGTGTGGCTAAAAGCAGTCGACAAAGACCTCTACCATTTGTCAAAGGCGGCAATAAAGCAAGAAGAGTCAAGGTAGATTAATTGTTGCCTAGGAGTGTGCTTAATGTGTGTACACTATGAGCAAAAACAAGGTATTTAAAGTCAACACAATTCTATGCATCCAAAAAATATCAAACTTAAAAGGATTCCATCTTTGATTTGCCCTGAACACAAATATGTCAAAATACATAATTAAAGACTGCACAATATACAGTAAATCCTCTAATAGTGGCCTGTATTCCATTAAAGGCCGGTCTCTCATAATGGCCGGGGGCGTGGTCAACACGGACAAATAAAGGCCGGCCTCCAATACAGGCCGGGTCAAAAAACGAAGAAAAAAAACCACGGTTAATACGGTAAACTCCTGGTGCCTGTTATACACCGGTAAAGTAACTACGGTAGTTTGAATGACCTGTGCAAGCCTGAATGTCCCACAGAGCTGCCAGAGAAGAGAAAACAAACATGGCGCCGACCACACGAAAGTTTGACGTGACTTTTAAAGAGACAGTTACCGTATTACGGTAATGTTTATTCCTACCTCAGGGTTGTTTTATTTTACAGTGGCCGTATTTTCCCTCCGTGAGGCTGCGGTGCTGTTTTGTTACCATAATGTTATTTGCAGCTGAATCTTACTGTTTTGTTTGTTTTGTTTTTATGTGGCAATGTGTGCAATGTTTTGCAATAAAAGTCAGGAAATGAAGGGATTATGTCCATGAGAGTTACACTTTAAGAAATAAAGGCCTGCCTCTAATATAAGCCTGCCTCCAACAAAGGCCTGGTGCTCTTTGCGGCCCAATATTAGAGGATTTACGGTAATTTCTATCAATTTAATTCTGCCTATGTTAATACAACCTTACAAACTATTACAGTGCAGTGCAAAGATTGTAACACATTTTTTCTCATTTTGGGCTTAGCAACACAGTGACGATAAGTCCTGTATCCGGCTCCCACATGAAATGTCAAACAGTTTTTACTTTTTCTTTATCAATGGGTCAATATGTTTACAAAAAAATGATATCCAGTTGCGTACTGTTGCCTGCCATGTCACAAGAGTTTCACTGTTCGGAATGGCCCTGTGTTATGATGTACATGTGACAGTAAAACACTTTGACTTTGACGTTGAATGTGTTTAGTTATATTTAATGATGACGTAATTCATTTCTTGTGAAAACACAGCTACAGCTCGAAGTATAAAGTAGTTTATATAGTGCTATTTCCATTTGTTATTTTCTCGTGCTGTGTTTGTGTTGTTGTCAGGGTTCACCTGGCGGGTGGTCATTATAACCAGATAAACGATGCCACGTGGGGAAACTTTACCCAGACCAACCACAATTATCGTTGGCCTGGGTAAATGTTTCAGAAAAGTGTACAAGAGTGTAGATCTCTACTGCATACAGTTGAGATGAATTGCAGTTGGTATATAATGAAAAGTAGCATTACCTACCACCATACCCCCCCCCCCCCCCCCCCCCCCCACACACACACACACACACACACACACACGAGAAACAATGGAGGACGTTCCCCAACCTGTATTGCCTGTGCCTGAGTACATGCAATGGTAGCTCTAGGTGGCACAGCACATCAAATGGAGAAACTATGGGGTATGGAACCTATTTATTTCTGGGGATCACTCCATTTTTTCTGAAAAAACCCTCCAACAAAAACTAGGTAGCGAGACAAACAAAACAAATTGAGTCTTTTTTAAAATCTTAAAAATGTTATTAAATCATCAAAATGTAATACAAGTGTATTCTCCACTTTGTTTAGCCAATATTGGAAATTAATGGATAAGAGAAATTATGAAGGCTGTACATGACTGCATTTAACCAATTGAAAGGTTACAGTTCACTTCAAAGCTGGACATGCATAGATGTACCTCAGAGGGGGATTTAGCTCCTGCCGTTTGGCCTCATAGAGAGAAACTGCCCTTTCTATGGTGTGTCTCGTTTTTTTTAATAAATAGATAAATTCCTGTTTCCACCCTGCTGAACAGATTTATTGATTGAATCAAAATATCAGGTGGGGAGATCAGTGCTCCTGGGCAACGTCCTCTCTACCTTGATACAAAGCGGCTGTGTCAAGGAAAAAAATGTACACAGCAGCAATTTATGCGAACACTGGCTTGCTAATGTAATTAGTAAAATAGCTGTTAAATTCATCCATATCAAACTACGTGTTAATACATCAACAAATGCTTTTATTATAATTGTATTCTTATTAATTGTTGTCTCGAACGCTGTATTTCTATGGTGAAACAACACACATGCACACAAAATGGTACACAGTTAATTTTTGAAATTGCTTGACACTATTTGCCAAGATGGGTCTATCTATTATTAAACTATTTAGCAGCTCGAAATGTGTCAACTAGCTATTGTTATCTGTAATCTGTAATCTGTATCTCAATTAAAGGGCTAGGTAAGAGTTGGGCAGGTTGACATGTCAGGAGAATTCACTGAAATACACATTGTTTCTTTGCCTGCATCATTTAATAGTGAGTCATGTCATATAGCAATTACGGGCATTACAGGCATATATTTATTACATTTTTTGCCATTTTGTAATTTTGTATTTCTGCCACTCTAACATCCTCTGCACGTCCCTGCATCAAAGCCAACTGGACTTGGATGTGTCCATATTTGCGATCACTGGTGCATATTTATTCCAGATCTGTTGTGCTGTTGCTTATCTGAATTCACTGGTCTTCAAACTCATCCATCCACTCCTTCCATCGTTTCAATGACAATGAATAATTTGGAGTTATATTTGCTCCAAATTACGCCACCACCAATAAAGAAATTAATCTTCTATCCAAGGTTGGCAATAAGGACAACATTGACTGACTATTGCTAAATTAAGTCACAATGCTAAATTATCGAATACATTCAATTCCCTCTAATTTTCCAGTAAATTGCAGCTGTTCACGATTGATTTTCTTTGGGGGGGGGGGAAAGATAAGAGTCTGTCCTGTCACACGAGCATGGTGCATCCATCTGGCCACCATATGCATACGTATGCGTGCATATGTGTACGTATGAGTATGTATGAGTACATATGATGATGTTCATGTGTGTGTAAGTGCAAGTTGGCAAGCGATGCAACACATGATGGAAAAAAAGTTTGTAATTCTTGGTTTTTTCTTTTGTTGGCGGCATCACTAAATTATTGGGCTATAAAACTGTCAAGTGCTGGGAGAAAAAAAAACGTGTACTAGCGCGCACTCTGCCTCTCTTGCTCACACACACACACACACACACACACACACACACACACACACACACACACACACACACACACACACACACACACACACACACACACACACACACACACACACACACACACACACACAGCAGCAGTAGTCAAGCATCTGCTGTTCAAGGAGTTGGGGTGAAATAGTCGCCACAGGTCGCTTGCGCAAATCCCCTTGATGGCTGTGAGTGAAGTGAGATTTCTGGGAGTTGGAGTGAGGAAGCCACTGCACGGAGCTGCCAACACATCAAGATGGATGGCTGAGGGGGAAAGCACCAAGAAACAAGCTTCCAGCCTTTTCACGAGCATCATGGAGATCATGCAGAGAAGTGTTGAGTGATATCACGATCAGTCAAATGCTCTGCCTCTATATGGACGTCACGGCATCTTTCTTTATGCATTATTTTTTAGCAGGGAATTAATCTATTTATCCAGGGTGCAAATGCAAAACGTGCTCTGGCCATATTGTGCACTATCAGAGAAACATAACTGACAAGAAGTATGTACTGAAGCTATGGCAAATGTACTCTTTGTAAGTCACTTTCGATAAAAGCGGATAAAAGCGTCTGCCTAAATGTCCCTCAATGTAAATGTAAATGTAAATGTCTCCATCCATATGGACTATTTGTGCTATAGGTTCATTTAATTGTATATGTAGAGCAGCTATGACTTGCAGATGCACATAGGTGTCCTAGTTATTGATTGAGTTGGAGAGGACATATAACATGTTGAATGTTGAACCTTTTTTTAGAGTCAAAGTCAGTTTGAATTGAAATAACATCCTAGTGAGGAAAAAGGGAAAACTTGCAAAGGCAATTAAACAAGCTGTGTGCATGTGAGTGTGTGTGTGTGTGTGTGTGTGTGACCAACATGACAGAAAGAAGGAGGAGATTAACACCTAACTAGAGGATTCTTAATTTTTCCCTGTCTATTTCCCGGACATTGCATTGGGTTTTACGACGCCCCTAGGGTCGGCAGCCTTACACTCAAAGACACTTGATTGGCTTTTATGGTTCCCAAGGGCCCGCCCCCTCGGCCAGAAAAAGGCTGTTAAATGAGAGGAAAGTGGATTTGGTGGATAAGGGGGACTGCCTAGCGTCAGTCATTTGATCAGAACCTTTGAAACAGGCTCTCAGGAAAGAGCTTCAAAGTCAAGGGTGTAGTTGATAACTTGGCTGCATGCTTTATGATTTTCCGCTGTAAAAAAGGAAGGAAAAAATGGAAGACTCAACCCCAAAAGCCTCATAAAAGTTTAGCACTATCATCATTTTTGCCAATAAAATTGTCGACAAGTGACCCAAACCAAATGTTGGCCAAGAAATATTTAGTCTGCCGATATATTCCAACTTTGTTTTATAATAATTTCCTTCAAATCATTCTATGTTAAACTACAACTTCAACAACAACCAATTTGCGATTTGAGATTGTAGCTTTGGCGTGAAACACCCTAAAACCTAGCATTTAAATATGATAACAATTGGTTAAAAAACTACATTTATACATCCTAATATAAGTGAATGCAACCAGCATGACATTTTGACAACCTCAGTTTAATTGCAGGCAGCGTCCATTAGTTTAGGTGTTGTACTCATGGTTTCACTTTCCCAGTGTAAATTACAAAGACGATGGACTTTAGAAAAACCAAATGTACTATCAATGCTGTTAGTGCAGATGAAAAGTTAATCCATGCCAATATCAAGACAACAAATGCTCGTACTTGTATCTGTCAGTGTGTGTGTGTGTGTGTGTGTGTGTGTGCACATGTGCTCATGTGCACACACACACGTCACATTCTGTATGGTGTGAAAATGCCAAGCGACCCACTTGGGACTCACAGGAAAGAAAAGTAGATCGAACAAACAGAAAAAAACTGTCGATGTGGACACTATTTCAAAAATCGCTGTGGGAGTGGGACTGTGTTTATGTGTGTGTGTGTGTGTGCGTGTGTGTGTACTGGGTTGGTTAAATCGCTGTGGGACTCTTTAGTGTTTTGGTTGGACAGCATCATACATCATGGTGGTTTTTATAACCCAAACTGCTGTCTGAGAAAAGGGCAAGAGGAAGAAGAGAGGAGAGGAAAAGAGATGAGAGGAAAATGTTACAAAAGAGGAAATAAGGAGATGTGAAGAGGGAAGTATAAATGCTATTTTAAAATGAATTTTTTGTTGTTGTTGTTTCTTATAGAAGCATTTGCTGAGGAAGGCAACGTACACAATGTTTGACGACTAACAATGAAAAATGTACTTATGGTAAGTCACTTTGGAAAAAAGTGCAACGTAGTATAATTTAAAAAGAGGAAAGATTGCGGGAACTAAAATACAGTCCTTTGAATCGACTATTTATCACATATAATGAGGAATAAACATGGGTCATGTATACGTATGGGATTTTTTTCTATCTATTATATATATCTATTGCATATGTGCGTCGAAAAATTAGACATTGTACTTACGCTATAGTATATAAAAAACGATTGTATATAGTAGGCCTATGTATTCTGATACCATGGGGACACTCATCCTTGACCATGACAATGGCCAGGCAGTTTCTGCTCTCTGTTATTCAAAGAGAGGCAGAAAGTGTTACAAGGTAATAAGCTAACATACAACATTATACAAATTGCACACCTTCCACCACATTGAGGGTTGAATATATGGATTGAATATGTATTATGTTACTGTGAAAATAAATATTGTCAAAAAGCCATACAAGAGTCACACAATTATGTAACTAGAGAGGTTCATTCTCCTTCAATTTTGTCTGACCAAAGTTAGATGAGATCCTACAGTAAATCACAATATAAAATACTTAATTAATTTGGTTGCATTTCATTTGACTCCACATTTAATGATGGGAATCATGTAGAGAGTATATTATTAATACATTCATACATTTGTTACTTCTAACATGTGTGTGTGTCTCCCCAGCACACCTGGCATATAAGCATATTTGATTTACAGTATTTCCCTGGCCAGCATGTAACACACACACACACACACACACACACACACACACACACACACACAGACACACACACACACACACACACACACACACACACACACACACGTACACACACACACACACACACACGCACACACACACACACACACACACACACACACACACACACACACACACACACACACACACAATGCAGAATAAAACTACTCTATTGTACATTTCACGCATTCAGGGCTAATCGGACCCTTGACACCTTGGTACATGTTTAGAATTTCTTCTCATTCTAGAATCATCACAATCAAGACAATTAGTTGTGACGTTTGATGTTGGTTGTTTCATTACTACCGTCTTTGCTTATGCTGCTATTTCAGACGAGCGGTTGAGCCATGGATTCTCCACAGTGCACCTGTCAAGTATGTGGTGAAACACACATAAATCATCTGCTCTCTTTTATTCTCCTTCTCTCGCGTCTTGGGATTTGTCTGATTTGTTTGCTTTCAACAAAACCGTGGCTTGGGCATACCCCTACTCTACTACACAGATATTACAAATATATCTTACTAGCTTAATGACTGGCTCCAAAGAGACAGATGGACACAGAGAATGTGAATCCATCCTAGTATGTGTGTGAAATTGATTGAGCCTGAAAGTCAACTCAACAGCAACATCTTGGGGGTCTCTAAATTATTATTTGTCACTTGTAATTGTCACCAAAAAAATGTAACGTACTATATCCAGTATTGATTATTTAAATAAAAAAACTAATTTGTATGAATAGGCTATGGAAAAATATTGGTGTTTCCTCTTAGGTTGCCACCCACTTGTTTCGGCTATGGCCCGCAGTCTAAATGTAGTGTACCTTAGGAAAGCTAACCTAAGTGTCTGAGAAGCTTAACCATCTCAGACGCAGCCATCATGAACATCTGGTCCACACATCCACACACCTGTGACGAAGGGTCAAAAGGAACGTAACTTGAGACAGGCAAAAACAAAGGATTTTACACCTGTTTTCCTTAGATCTTAAGTCTTATTTTAGTATTAGTGGCAACATTTTTTAGCTCTCATCATGCGGGTGCTGGCATAAATCTGCCCTTACCACCAAGTGGCCAGCTCATGGCCACCCCTGGTATTTCGTCTGTGTAAGACTCCAGTGTAACACTGGAGCACTAGGATGTTGGTAGCCAATTACCACCGGGTATGTGGCACACTGTATACACACATACTGTATATGAGATTAGATGACACGGATACCGTAGAATGAGATAATATAGTATCAGCTTTACTGCTCGATATTATGGCTCAAAATATGATCATGCAAAAAAAATGATAACGTGTATTTTACAGAAAGACTATGGAATTAAAATAGATAGCAGTAGGTAATATACATTTGTATCAATACATGTTGATTGAAGAAAAATCTGAAAACAACACGTCAAGATGATGATGCCAAAAATCTGAAATATTACAATATGAATGGAATTAAAATGTAATCAGAACAATATATGTTAAATGTAACAGCTTCCATTGTCATGTCATTGTTTATGCAATTTAAATGCATGTTGGATTTAACATTTTGAGAGTGATAATGCATTCATTAGTTACATTTTAAAAATTTTGATTTTGTATGTACATGCATGTGTGTGTGTGTGAGTGTGTGTGTGTGCTTGTGTGTGTGTGTGTGCATGAGTGTATGAGTGTGTCAAGATATAAACAAGATACATATCCTCTAGCATCCTGCTAATGTTTTGGCCTGACGCGATCATCTCAGCCTGGATAGACGTAGGGGCAGCTTACATGGCGCACATAAGGGCATGTTGTTGCCACTTCTATTGTTTTTTATTGTTTATAGTTTTGTTTTCATCGTTTCTGAGATTGGGTGTATTTATGTTGTATCCTCAGCCAGGTGCTTAGAAACATCACAAGTGCAATATGCACCTTCTTGGTCTGAATTGCCCCATCGACCCAGAGTGACCAGGCACCTGGGTTTGTCCTCTGACCAATTACTGCCTGTGTCGTGATCGAGCATAAGTCACAGACAGGCTTCATAATAAGTGGTCCATGTCAGCACACTGTTTCACAAACATGTGCATATGACACTCCCTTGCTTAATATACTGTATGCTGCGACCAGCGCTCGGCACAAGATTCTGTCCAGACAAGAACCTATTACTATTCAATCTAGATTGACTAGTGTACACTACCTCCACTGGTGGTTTCACAACGGTTGCCTAGATCTCTGCTACAACCGTTCCCACCTGTTCAGATGTTCTCCGTTGTCTCCATTGTGTCCTCACAACCATTTTCAAATCATGATTTGAAGATTCAAAACACTTCATTACCTGTGCTGTGCGGGACACCTAAGTTAGCCCAGGGATGTGGCATCAGGGTCATACAGCAAAACACAACCCTAGCAAAAAGAAATAGTTTGTTGTTAAATTAATCAACATTTTTCCTAAGTCACACATTTCTGAACATACTTCTGATAGACGTTGGTTCATTGCTTTAATAATGTGCAATAATATTTTTTACAGAGGCAACAAGAGTAAGGGAATTCAAAATGAAGGTCCAACGCAATTTAAATTGATGTCATCTTGAATATGATACATAACAATAAACATGACAGTGACCTGTCTGTCTGTAACAAGCTAAACAACACATGTTGAATCCAATCTTGATGTTACAGATGCCACCACAATACAGCGTTACACCTTTGTGAGTGTGTATGTGTGTGTGAGCACACGCTCACACATGTTATGTATGCGTGTGTGAGCACACGCATACATAACAAAACATTCAAATCACCCTCCAGCTTAAAAATGTGATACCAAGCACACATCAACACAAGGAACTCATTTGACATCTTTCCAAACACACGCACAAATGTGTGTGTTTGGACTTAGCCGAGGCTGAGTTCAAATACATAGTATCATCTGATATCATATCATATCACATTATGTCCAACATCTTCGAATCAGCTCTATCATCGAATCAAACATCAATTTTCATTGTGCATTTGTACATTTATGCACTTTCAAGCAAGACAAACACATTTCACCAAAATATTCCAACCCTAGGTTAATCACTACATGGAAAAAGCTGCCTGACAATTTTGTTCTGCAGTATTTTGGAGTCAGTGTTTTTTAATACTCTACACAACATCTGTGTACTTATTTGTGTATGATCTGCGCCTCTGTTAATGGCGGCGATGCCAGGACTTTCATATTAGTTTATGTGCGGAAGCTGGAACAACAGGGGTCTCCACTCATTCTACTCTCTTTTCTGTATTCACTTAAAAGACCTTTCGTTCCTGAATTGTCTAAAAAGTTTTAAGCTGATTTGCGGGCACAAATTGAGCATGTTTTTTCTCTGTGATCATACGGTGCTGAAAATATTCCCCAATGTTGCAAATGTAAGGGAACCTGACCTGGACATGATATGATGGCCAGTCAATTATTAAAGGAGAGCCAAACCCCCCGACTAAAATGTTCTTTCAGGTTGTTTTATTCTCATTCAGAGGCAAGACTGCCGCTTCCCTTGTAAACGCACCTTAATCAGCAGGTGACTGCCTTACCACATTTCAGCGAATAGCATGTTATGCATGCAATAGAGAGGAAGTAATCTGATGTATCTTCTTTAAAGGAGAACAAACCCCCTGAACCACCTACATATCATGCTTTCAGGTGTTTTTCATTATGCGGCAGGGCTGCCAGTGTTGGTACCAAATGCTTTAGGCCACCAGATTCATTTGGGGGACTACAATAGGCGCACTGAATCTGGCCAGCCATTTTCCAGTTAAAAAATAATAAAAATATTAAATGGAAACATTAAAAGGTTATTGTAAATGAATGAAAGGACACTGATCTGAAGTGTATCTCTTCTTAAATTGTATTAAATTGTTAAATTATAAACGTAACTTTTAGCATTGATTATTGCCGTTCTGGGCTTGGACAAGCTGTGCCGTGCAAACCAACTTTGTACGCGGCATTAATCAGCCAATAAGAAGTTATGCAATAGCATGTGTTTAACCTAGAGAGGGAGTCATCCAATGCAAACCAATGCACAAGTTGTGTTGGGGTTTGGTTCTCATTTAATGTAACAGCAGCAGGGATTGGAAAGAAATTACTTTACAGACTTGATCCCAGGGATAACATGTACCTCCTGTGTACACTGCTGTGAATCTAGTGGCCATAGTAGCTTCAGGACATCGTCTTAACACATCTGAATTCTCGGACTGCTGTAGGTCATCCAAGTTGCCCCGACAGCACCTGCTGAATGAGGAAAACAACAGGCCTTCGCCCCAAGCATGTCTCACCGTTTTGGGAAAGCATTAGCTTGACATGAATAATAACTATGGGGTACTCTCTCTAAAGGAACCTTCCAAAGCGGTTCTTAAAGCCCTAACTGTGCCCCCATTTTACCAGGTGTCTTTGTACCAGGGACTGCCAAGCTACACGGAGGCTGTGTGCTACCTGAATGACACTTGCACTGTCAAGTCAAGTCCCGGGGCAGCTCTTATACGTGACCCTCTGCCAGCTTCCTTGGTAGGTAGGCATGGGGAACCGAAGCTATTGCACAATAGCCAGAGTTTGCGATCGACCAGCACTATGGTGGAAAGTATATGTTACGGTAAACCAGTGATCATCACAACATTGGCTATAGTCAAAAGGGAAAAGTCGTCACTGAACCTAGTTCAGACAAGAGGGATCGCACAAATACTTAACCTAAAATAAGTGAGTTTGTGTAAATGTGTATATAATTTGAAAGATTACAATATATCGTATTAATGTGTTAGTATTAGTATTAACACTTAAACAAGCGTGCATATGGAAGTCAACACACACACCATTGTGTTAATCGGACACATAACCCCAGTATGCTGTGATGGTCCTGGCAATCTATCACTTACAATGTATGCTGCATTGACAGAATTGCAGATCACGTTGACATGCAAGATTGTCTGTGCATGGGCACACACATTTCTGCATGGATGAATGTCAATGAGGCTGCTGTTAATGTAAGCAGCTAACCAGCAAGGACAGCCTATGTCCTGATACCCTTTTCATTTAAATATGCAAATGTGTGTGTGTGTGTGTGTGTGTGCATTGCATTAACTGATTTCATGATAACTATAATTTGGCATTAAATCAAACAACATGGATGCACTCAATGGTATTATTTTATTTAACCTAATTTTACATTCTATGAGGGCTGAATGATATGGTTAAAAAAACCGATTGTGATTATTTTTGACAGATATAGCGATTGTGATATGATTCACTATTAGTGGGAATTATAATTTTTGGATCACAGTTTTCATTTTCACTGATAGAACATGCTATGATCTGACAAATATGCTGTTTTACATCTGGAGAATGTGTAGGCCGGGGCATCTCTGCAGCACTACAGTATTTCATTTCTAATGATTTTACCCTTATAAAAAAATTGCAGCTCTTAGGATTTGGATATTACACTTGGCCATATTGTGATTTCAATAATATATATATATATATATATACATATTAAGGGAAACGCAGAAGGACTTGCGTAATTATGGTGGACTTTCAAATGGCCTCTTGATGTATCTTCCTCCCCTCCCCTTGATGTAAATAACCCCAATAGATTCCCCAATTGTCTTCCCAATTGTTTTGTTCAAGTTGGTGGTGTGGAAACCACACCACATTGAGCCTGCTACAATATAATATTCAATAATGACACTGAGAAAACTGCATTGTCAATACATTATGACACTTCGAGGAGGACATACATACTTGCATTAACTTGTCACATTTTGAGACTGCTCCATCTGATTTCAAGATTTCTTTCTTTATTATTTCTTTATGTAAGTAGGCTACAATGGAATGTTTACTCCCATTCACTCCTGCGGGATTCTTCTAAACAAATTCTAAACAAATCGAAACAATTAGTAATGGTACCTAGTAAGTACTGTACAGTAAAATGTTTTCTTCTGAATTATATTCTTATAAACATAAATACTAAAACAACTCTGAACAATTAGTAATATAGTATACAACCCAATATGTACAATAGTATACAACCCATATGTATATTCCCATACAACCCATCAAATTGTTCATTCTGACTTCAACATAACTTTGTTTCTACGCTTGACATACACATCACCAATTTAGTGTCCAGCCATAGTTGGCCTATTTAGATCAAAATGAACGGTCAACACTGTCGGCCACCATGGGATTGTTGTGCATAAAGTAGAATAGGAGTCTAACTATTTGTAAGGCGATGTGCGAGAAACAGTACACTAAACAGCAATAGAATGTGTTTCAGTCAAATTCAGATTCAGATTGATGTATATAGCACTTGAAACCCTTAACCGCAGTTATAGTTATAGTATATACAGTATGAGTTACATAACATATAGGGTTAGGGTAAGATATATAAGATGAGATAAATATATAATATGGGTTAGGCGTAGGCCTCTACAGTGTTAGGCCAGAGTGAACCAGGCCCCTTGAGAAGGAACACACGGGGATCCCTCGTCACAGTGAAAAAGGTGCCGACATGAAACAATAATAGACTAATAGACAAAACTAAGCTAAAACAAATGAGATGTCAAATATGTCAAAAGACGACACCAAAAATAAGTATAATAGATATTTTCATAAACACATATACAACTAATGGTTGATTAATAATATCTGTAAATTATAGTCTGTCTTATAGTGAACCCAAAATCATGTTTTTTTGTTTTAAATAAATTGGTATATTTTCTGTGATATTAAACATGGTAATATATGCATTTTTGTCACTACTAAAATAATAATGTAATGCAAAAATAAACAGGTGTTTTTGTCAATCTCTGTCAACCAGTTTATGACAGTTCTACACTACTCCAAAATCAGGTTCTGTTCTTTTTGTGACGTTGAAATGCCTCCGATAAGGCAGTTTGACGAAGTGACACCAATGTTGGGAGGGTATGCTAATGCCACGACGTGTGTGGATGTGTGGAGCTCTGTCTGGGGAGCGGTTAATGTTGAGACTTCTTTAACATTAACCGCATTCATAGTACAATGCCATGGTGTGTGGCACATTCCATACATACAACGTAGCTCATACTCAATGATGTGTGTATGAGCCACAAAAAAGTATTTTTTTTTAAAGTTGACGTGGACAGTTACCATAGGTACAACACCTCCCTCCTTTGTTGAACTCAGTTTTCATCACGAAATGGGGTGGCAGTGAACCGACTGGGGCCAGGATAAGTCCATGGGTTTTTTTATGCATTCAAGTCAGATACTTCAGATACCAGCTGTCATTGAGCATATTGCAATCAACTTCTGGAAGGTATATTAGCTCTCATGAGAAGAACCCATTTGATACACAATTGTTACTCTTCAAATTCGAGTATTTGAAAAAGGCACTTGCAGATGCTTAGTAACTAACCAAGTGCAGCACAACTTAAAAATGTAATAATAAAACAATGACTTCCAACTATCCTGTATCTGCCACCAGCAGTTTCGAACAAAATTAAATATGTTAATGTTATGTTATATTTCAACACATCACAAATGGATAGGCATGTAGGGCCAGACAGAATTGTCATTTTGAACAGTCGTTCGCCAGATGTTACAAATGACATCCCATATGAAGAACATAGGACTGACTGGAGTATTTCTGTTTTCACCAACAACACTTTGGTGATAATATTCGTATCTTTATGTCCCACAGTGATATATTGCTGTCTCCTTCAACAAATGTACTTTTTGTAAGTCGCTTTGGAAATAGGGTCTGCCAAATGCCCTAAATGTAAATGCCATCTATGATTCAAATATTAAAGTAGCTAAAATATTACCATCTTACAATATACTAAAGATTTTTTTATAACTATCCATCAACAAATAATGACAGTAATGTTAAACACTATATATTTGTATCTATTTATTGTGCAGACATTAGGAAAGCACAAATGTGAACACACACACACCCAGCCACCCACCCATTCACACACACACACACACACACACACACACACACACACACACACACACACACACACACACACACACACACACACACACACACACACACACACACACACACACACACAAATAGATCCACATCCAGCCACACAAGGGTATGTTATAGGATGCTTGGGTAAGGGTCCATTTACAGAGCTCCAGGTAGCTTTCATCAGCAGGATATTTAGTGTGAGCACTCCCCAGAGCAGTCAGTATGCACACACAATCCACACATCAAACACACACACACATATATATATATATAGTATATATATATATATATACAGTATATATATATATATATATTTATGTGCACACACACACACACACACGCAAATGCACAAACACACACACACACACACACAGCTAAAAACCCGAATGCAGATAGACATAGCATGTATAAAACACAGATTTTGGATGTGATAAGGACTTTCAGTAGAAAGAATTCTGAGAAAAATGCTTGCAGCTAAACACATACCCACGCATATAGAAACTCTTTAAGATGCTGTCCATGGTTTATAGACAGATTGTGTGACCACATTTCAACTACAAAATATATGTACTCACAATCATATAGGCCTACCACAGATCCATTGAACTACAAATAAGCAGCAGCATTTCCAATGAGATTCAGGCGGCCTCAAAAAATAAAATTACTTACATTTAATAAAATTATTAACATTTACATTTCCAAAATTGTTTCCCTTATACTGTAACATCAGTGAGAGAAAATAATCCAAGTTGTAAAAAGTAATTATTAACAAATAAAATACAAATCAAACCATGGTACAGAGCATTAATTAAATATTAAATTCAGTCTGAAAACCAACACAATGACACCACAAATAGTTTTACATGATCATTTACATTTACATGTGCTTTTAGCTGTATCAGGTGTTCCTTTAGTGATGTAAATTAGAGCATGCCTTGGAAGTGGTTAAAGGGAGATTCTAGTTTCATGAAATATTGTATTGTTGAAATGTATCTTAAAAATATGTATTTCATTATCCTCTAAATAAATAACACACATGGAAATATACCATAAAATGTAGTCAAAATTATTAAATTCTGTTGTATACGTTATGTGTGTATGTTTAGTGGGAGTGCGAGAAGTGTTTCCATTGAATTTGTCTGGTAGCAAGAGACAAATTGTTCTAAATTACTCTCCCACCTCACTACCTCCCACCTTACTACCTCACTTGAACTAAAAGAGTGAAAAAACGATAGGTGAACAGCCTCACAGATTTCTCTTGCTGTACTTTTCTGAAAATTCAGGGATGCAGAAACGGTTCTAGTGGACTAACTGTTCTCAAGGCATCACTCATTTTTGTACTCACTCTCACTCACTCACTCACTCACTCGCAAAAAGAGAAACAGTGACCTTGTGTACAGTTCAGCACTTCATGGTCCTGCTATATCAAACAGAACCATTGTTTATTATAATTACACTCAATCCACATATACTCAATCATCTTGTAAGAATAAGAATAAGAATAAGAATAAGAATAGGAATAAGAATAAGAAGAATATAGGTTATAGTATACAATCAGATATCATTCTCCAGAAGGCTCCACTTTAGAGACACACACATTTGAAAGGAAATTAACTAAACTAACCTTAATCCTGAAAGCACACAGGCAAACACGTCATATTAGTATGCATTGGACCCAATGTGTTGTTTGAACATGGGGCCTATGACGAGCCTATTTTTGGGTTATTTTACAGGTCAAAGCATCCAATGATCAGGCTTATAATAATGACCAACGTGCAAACCTCTTTAGAAACACCGAAAGGTCACACACGGATAAGACAAAGGCAGAACTAGTGATGGATTAAAAAAACAAAACAAAAAAAACCTCCCAAGAAAAATAAAAGACAACACAAGCTGTGTTTTGTCATAGGCTACACATCACCAATACGCGCAACAAAAACCAGGCTCCACTATTGGATAGGTCTAGAACACATGTGGTGTCGCGTTAAATAAGACAAGCTTCACCATACAATGGCTTCACCAACATATACTTTGTACGGTTCTTTGTACGGATCACCTCATATTGTTCAGGTATAGGCATGCAGGTGGTTTTTATAGACGATCAGGCTATCCAATGACCGTCACGTCCAACATGCTCCTGAGCGTTTGCCACCGCTGAGTGTGAACCCTGCTCACCGTGAGTCCAGACTCAGGGGTATCCATCGAGGCGCACCTCAGAAGGAAAGCTGCTGTTTTATATTTTACTTCTCGACTGAAACGTGCAACTACCTGCTTTCGTCGTTTCAACAACAACAACAACAACAACAACAACAACAACAACAACAACAACAACGACGACGACTACACCGTCCTTAGCGCTGATGTAACGAGGTGCCAGGCCCTGTTTGAGTAGTCTAGTTAATATGTTAATGTTATGTTATATTTCAACACATCACATCATCAACTATCCATCAACAAATAATGGCAGTAATGTTAAATACTATATATTTGTATCTATTTATTGTGCATGTGCAGACATTATGCAAGACACCTTCCTTAGCGCTGATGTAACGAGGTAGTCTAGTTTGGGACAGTTCTCCCCACACAGCCCCTCACACACAACACCTCACACACAACACCTCACACACAGCCCCTCACACACAACCCTTCACACACAACACCTCACACACAACACCTCACACACAACACCTCACACACAACCCTTCACACACAGCCCCTCACACACAACACCTCACACACAACACCTCACACACAACCCCTCACACACAACACCTCACACACAACTCCTCACACACAACCCCTCACACACAACCCTTCACACACAACACCTCACACACAGCCCCTCACACACAACCCTTCACACACAGCCCCTCACACACAACCCTTCACACACAACACCTCACACACAGCCCCTCACACACAACCCTTCACACACAACACCTCACACACAGCCCCTCACACACAACCCCTTCTCACACACAACACCTCACACACAACTCCTCACACACAACCCCTCACACACAACCCCTCACACACGTGTACAAGCGGAGGAACGGTACCCAAACTTCAAGCAAAACCAAAACAAACCACACACACGCACACTCAACAGTCCCATAATACTCACAAGTATATGGCTTTATGACTGTCGGTAAGAGTTTGTAGGTTGTGGAGGCCTACAGTACCTACCTGCGTATTTATTATGCGCTCCTGCTTTTAAAGAGACCTCGTCGCTCCGTAACAAAAAAAAACACGTTTCTCCAAAACTTCCTCCGGAAACGCTGGCAAGTTCCCGACCTCGGGGGTCTCTCTGGGGGGCTTTTGCTTGACTTTTGAACAAATAGAAGAAGCAATTTTACTGTCGGCGGCAAGTTGGCCAACGAAAAAAGCGCATCTGCATGTGTTCCTCCTCGCTGCGAGTCAGCGGCGGCAGTCTGGCTGTTGTCGAGGAACGACGGGAACCAAATGAGTAGGAACACACACTTCAGCAGGAACAACACACACACACACACACACACACACACACACACACACACACTTCTCGGTCCTTAATAAAAACAGCTTGTTAATAATTTATCGCACTGTTCATCAACATCAACATCAACGAAGTTTGGTCAAGTGAGCTTTGGAATCATGCGTCCATCCCGCCATCCCCTAGCGCACTGTCCAAATGTCCAGTTTGGACACCACGGAGAGAGAGAGAGGAGTGGACGGGAGTGAAATGTGTTTTTCCTCAGACGACACGAGGCTATTGTCCGCTATTGCTCGGTGCTTGTGCACAACCCGCACCGGCTCATCTCCTCCCCATCCCCTGCTTCTCCTCCTCCTCCTCCCGAAGGAAAACATGATGATGATGATGCGCAAGGAAGGCACAAACGGGGATCCCCTGCTGTGTCCAATCCCGACGCCTCTCTGCTCCGTGTGCGTGTGTGTGCGTGTGCGTGTGCGTGTACGTGTGTGTGTGTTTGTGTGTGTGTGTGTGTGTGTGTGTGTGTGTGTGTGCGTGCGTGTGTGTGTGTGACTGATTGGTAATCCAGTCACGGGGTCAACCGTGACTTTAAACCACGTGTGACCTGATGGATTGTGTTGTTGGCGACTGTTGATATTGAGGTGGACAGTGTGCTTCCCGATTACAGTGGTGGCGACGTTATATATATACTGTATATATATATATATATATATATATATATATATATCCTTGCTCAGGGCAAGAGCAAAGAAGCAGAGGCACTGTCAGATGTCTCACAGACTCCCCGAAATTGTAGTTGTGCACCCGTTTAACGAGTGTCATTGACACAAATAGCTCCCTCCCCCTTTAGTTGTGTACAACAAAAAGACAATAATTATACTCTCTAACATGTTGAAATGACTGGACTGAATGTATTTACTGGAGTCAGAATGTGTGCCTGTCCCTGAGCAGGACACCACCTAACCCTACCTGCTCCTGATGTGTTGGTTGTTACCTTGCATGGTTGGCACCGCCATCGGTGGGTGAATGTGAGGCAACTGTAAAGCGCAATATAAATGCAATCCATTTACCATATGTATGATATACAAAGGCATCCACATGGCTGTCAGCATGTGTAATTATCCTTTTTTTCAAGGCACTGGTAGCACAAATATTTTGATTGAAAAAAAGACACAGACACGCTCTCGCACACACACACACACACAGATGCTCACACACACACAGATACAAACACAGCACAACAACAATAACAAAAATAAGCCTCACATGTCACAATATACTGTATATTTGTTAATTTTAGTTAGTAGTTGACACTGCAATCAGTTAAACAGACAAAGGGGCTGAAGTAATCAAGGTGTATATATATATATTTGATTACCTGCTTTTTGTGGAATTACACACAAGACAAAAATGATTGGGCCTCAAGCAGACCTTCATGCACATTCAAACCAAATCCTGACAGGAAACCCAACAGATCCCAGCCCACATTGCCTCACTTTGCCAGTGGCTGGGAGTGTTGACATATAATGGTATCCCAGCACATCCCCAGTAGATATGCTTTAACCGTGTGTGGCAAAGCAACGCCAGCCCAGTGCTGCTGGAATGACGTTGGTGAACAACAACACATCTTCCAATCTTGCAGTGCATAGCGAACCAGAAAGTCACAATTATACAAGTTATAATTCAGATTGTCTGAAACTTGTCATGATCACACCATGTAGGCTGCAGGGTTTCAGTCTCCATCAGAGAAGAGATACTCACATACACTCATGTCCTAAATGTTGTCAGGCAAAACACACACACACACACACACACACACACACACACACACACACACACACACACACACACACACACACACACACACACACACACACACGTACACTGGCCCCATATGCATGTCCATGCACAGTGAGACAGACTCTGACAGTAACGCATCAAGGGAACCTTTTTGAAGGGAAACCCTGCATATTTATTTGTCGTGTGAGTCAAACAGAGTGACCCCAGGGGTAGGGGGAGGAAACACTGAATGATCCGGAGTAGCAGAAGATTGAGAGAGTGGAGAGAGAGAGAGAGAGAGAGAGAGAGAGAGAGAGAGAGAGAGAGAGAGAGAGAGAGAGAGAGAGAAAGAGAGCTGGAAAGGTTGTTGAAGAGGACCTCTGGCCCATGCGGAGCTGTCTGTGGCTAGTGTTGTACTCTAGGGTCTACTTGACACACGTGCATGCATGCGCACACGTGCACACACACACACACATATGCTTGTGCACACACATGCATGTGCACACACGACACACACGCACTGGCGAGAGGCCAGGCTATATGCTGTGTTTTACAGAGCGAGAGAACAGGTGTTTATTCAAGCGAGACCTCCATGTGTCATTGTCAATGTGTGTGTGTGTGTGTGTGTGTGTGTGTGTGCGTGTGTGTGTGTGTGCATGTGTGTGCGTGTGTGTATGTGTGTGTGTGTATGTACACTCGGTGGTCAAATGAAATACATTGAATGTCCCAATGTCAACTGCTTCTCACCCATTGTGAGTGAGTGAGTGAGTGTGTGTGTGTGTGTGTGTGTGTGTGTGTGTGTGTGTGTGTGTGTGTGTGTGTGTGTGCACGCAAGTTAGTGTGTGTGTTCTATTGGCCTCTTAATTTCCCATTCCTCATAACAATTTGGTGTGTTTCATCTGCTTGACTCTCTTTTAACCACTCCTCTCTCTCTTCCTCACGCCATCTCTCACACTACACACAACACTATCTCTCCGCTCTCACATCCCCTATCAATATTTTTTTCTCCTTATTTCCCCAGGCAGATGAGGATGTCGCTTGCCAAGTAGGGCAAGGTATTCCCTCTATATCTCTCTCTCTCTCTCTCTCTCTCTCTCTCCTCCTCTCTCTCCTGCTGTTCGTAGTCATACATTAACCATATATGATACATGAATGAAGTAAGTTCATTGTATTGTTATTTTTCCCGATTCATCATATTATTGAGTTTCCCACAAATAATACTCCTAAGGATAGAATTACCACTGATGTTCGAGGTGATATCACATGTAAACCCATTGCAAATGATCAAATGCAAATGATCTTGACTAACCACTTCACTTCAGCCACTTAAAGGGCAACAGCATGACTCATGGCTGATTAAGGGAACATTATTTTAATCTCAAATGTACAGTGTATTGTAATGTAAGTTCATGTTTTGGATTTCATATTTTTCTTAATTGTTCATCAAATGTTTAGCATATGCTTTCAGAAGGTCTTCTCACCAGAGCTTGTGTATTTTGCCATCGTTTGGAACTTAAATATATATATTTTTTAACATGACATTAATGCTTAAAGGATTTTAACCTTTTAAATTCACCATTCAAGCTCTCAGCCAATGAGTCTGGGAGCTTATATAAAAGGTTGTGAGAGACATTTTTTATTGTGATTTTAAAGAAAATCCATCGACATTATGAACTACTGTATTGATGACCACATATTGCACATAAATTATATTGCCATTATTACTCTATACTGTCACAGCCAGGGTCTTTCTGTGTTAAGCCCCTGTCTCTGTGGAGAGAGACATCTGGTGGAGCTGCACGAGTGAAGATCAGCCTCACCTGTAGCAAGGTGCTAAGAGTCAGCCCACAGTCTGGGTCTGTCTGGCCTTATAAACATACATTTCATATAATTATATATATATATATACCTAATCCAACAGCACAAAAATAACAAAATTACACAATAAATAAACAGTAATCATTCATGAATTAATTTCACAGTTTTACATAGTGATACTTATTTACTTATATACACCAAACACATTTAAAGGTAGGCCTGCACGATAATAACAAAAATGATAATTGTGATTATTCTGCCTGATGTATGATTATTTTGCGATTATTTTTCTTAAGAAGTTTAATTGTCACATACACATACAAAAACACAATAATAAAGCAATTGCTGAGTTACAGCAACTTGTAATTTGATTTTAATGTAATGGGTGTACAAAGTAATATATTATTTATTATGTTTTTAGAATATTATAAAATATATATATGTGTCTATATGTATGTTCTAAAGAATGATTTGCAATATACAGTAATAATACACAAACACACGTGTACAAATATTGAAAACACATTTGACCAAAGCAATTACACAATGTATAACTGAGAAGTAATAAAACCAGCTGCTCAATGGACTTGAGAATATTTAGTGTATGTCCTTGTTTCCAGTGACAGTGTGGAGTCAAAATACGTTTGAGCTGGAGGGAGCTCTCCAATGATAGATAGAATAAAAAATAGATGTCACAATCTCCATCCCGGCATAGTTTTATTGGTGTGAAATTGTTTGCAATCTATAAGCAGTAACGCTTACTATATTGTCATTGAAAATGTAAAAGAAAAATACTTTACCTGATATATGTTACATTTACTTCTTTTTGTAGTTAAACTACTCTTGTAGTTTTCATGCAACATAGCCTACTTGTAACTTTTACTCAAGTATATTTGTGAAGATTCTATTACTTTACTCTTGTATTTGGATATATATTTTTTGGTATATACTGTATATATACTTTATACTGTATATATATATATATATATGGACATATATTTGGTATAGATATATATTTGGATGTATATGTATGTTCACCACTGCATGACTGCTTTAAAAGCCGTTTCACACCAAGCACGGAATTTAGTCTGGAAAAAGGACCTTGATTCCTGTGGATTTCCGCCTGCGGAAATAGACGTTGGCCAATGAAATCCTTTGTTGCAACTGACGTCATACCTCCAGCTCATAGCTAGCTTTCTGTCGAAATACAAAATGGGGGAACGGCTGATCAATGTAGTTCTCAACAATCAATATGATACAACAAACACCGCAACGACTAGCTGAACAACCAAATAAACGACAATATATGGCTTGAGATCGCCCATCAACTTTTATCCCCCGTTTCAAATCTGTATTACTATATAATGAATTAACTTGTATTTGTTTTTCATGTTTAGTAAACCACCGTAACTGTGGATCCATTTGTTATTGTTTATTATGATGATGATAATGATGATGATGATGATGATTATTCTTATTTATTATTATTAATAATATTAATTATTATTATTATTAATATTATTATTATTATTATTATTATTATTATTATTATTATTATTAATATTAATATTAATATTATTATTATTATTATTATTATTCCACGGTCATTTGGAAATACTCCTTGAAGCGACAGTGATACAGGCGTAGCTCCTGGATCAGCCAATGGAACTTGCCATGTTCTGTGCGCCTATCACAAATTGGATGGACCAAGAATCATCTTTTTTTCTTTCTCAGCAAAAGAAGGAGGACATCATCATCGCTGCTACTGCTGGACTCCATTTTGTCCCGCAAAATGTAAAAACATTTTTAGACGAAAATCAAATACGGCAATGCGGATAATTCGACACCGCATAATTGCATAATTGTCATATGGAAAATTTTCGTGCAGATTTTCCGCATTCCTGCATCCCGCATTTTGCATCGCACTGGTGTGAAATGGCTTTTACTCCTCCAAAACCATCTGAACGAACACCCTATTGACTGCATCAACAGCCTGTTGACTGCATTTGTTACTTGCTAGTCCAAAGTCATTCAGGCGGTGAAACAGATTATTAGCAAAAGTCTTCAAAATATTACTTTTAAGATGCGTTTCACTGCAAAACAACAGATATTATCAATGACCCAAGTAATATAAAAACTGACCTTCCACTTTGCGGAATGTGCCCATGCCCCAGAATTTGTCATTATCAAGCTTTTACGTGTGTTATAATAAATGTCAATAGGCCTACACCAGGAAAATCGTGTTTACAGCTGACAGAGAGGAGTAAGTGCGTCTGCTGTGTTAAGTTAAGTAATATATATATAGTATATTAATATGCACTGTCCCTGACAAGTAAACTGAATATTTTTTTGTTAAATTAAATAAAATATACGCCACGTATATAACTCGCTACTCCTACCTACATTCTGCTTTTCTGCCATGCCTCTAATAGTAAGAGGACCTAAATATTTACACAAATTAAACAAGCTTACTTTTTATTTCATGAGGGACATTACTGGATATAACATTTTACAACCAAAGGTGGTCTTCCTCCAGGTAAAATTGAAGTGAATACACCTGTATTTAATACGCAATTTAACATTACATCGTTATCTCCTAATTAGCTGATTTGAGTCTGATTTGGCCACATCTCTAATCTTATTGTCATCAGGTGATTGGAGAGACCTGGATGTTGGCTCACACATGATCTGTGGCTGTCTGTGATGGGAACTGGGACTTGGGACAACCATACTGGAATAATCAATGTTTAGGGATACTAGACCATGTTGACACTCTTTATATTAGTATATATATATTATATATTAGTAATATTAGTATAATATTTTGTGATCACACTTAGATACAGACTGGGAATATTGTCCTGGTTTATAGGTGGTACGTTATCTGTGACAAGTTAACTTATAAATAAGCAACAAATAAATAAGGTGTATGTTCATTTATTTACAATAACCTGAGAAAGACCATCTGTGGTTGATCGAGTTGTGCATCCCTATCCATTTGGCATTGCTACTCAATTAAGTTTGCCCCCCTTTGGCTAATCATCCCAGGAAGAAGGAATCCCTCTTCTGTGTTCCTTCTCAAGTTTGATTCTCTGTGTGTTTTACCTTGCCCTTGAGCGGTGTCATATAATGTGGCCCGTGAAGCCCTTTGAGACTGTGGTGAATGGCTATCAAAATAAAATTTAAATGTTCACAAGAAAATAAAGGGACCAAATACAGAGCCCTGGGTGACACCCATTTGGAGAAACACTTCCTCTAGTTTAAAACCATATAATAACTGTTAGGTACCACATTGCTCTGGCAGCATGAAGAATGGGTGTTTATATGGTGGTGAGAAGAATAGGATGTTCACTCATGAATACCCTATTCCTCTTGGTTTTGGAGGAGTGTAGCAGTTAGCTGCTTCTACATGCCAAGTGGCTTTGCTGGGTTTATTGCAGAGCTTTGTAGAATGAATGACAAAGCAGGTGGTGCAAAGCTAGCATGCTAGCACTCTCCTTGAGTGTGTGTGGAGATGGCTGGTTTAACCTGTGTGCACTGATTCGTCAATGCATCTCAGGTGTGCAGCCTCCCCCAGCCTCGGACTCTGGCCAGGTGAGGCTGCTTAAACCAGCCACTGACCACACATACTCCACAAGGAGCAAAGGTGATTGGATGAGGATTGGATTCATTAGGGTATCGTCAAGAGAGAGATTAGAGAATGATTGTCCAATGTTGCAAAAGGATCCGCTAAATAGATTTCTATTTATTTGTTGTCTTTGTATTTTAAATGCTACGTCCACTTCACGCCTTGTTCATAAAAGGAACAGTATTCTGAAATGGAACGGCCTTACCAAAGTATAACTCATATGCTAACTCACATTGGCAAACTGGGTTACTGTCACAGTCTGGCCCAGTACCTCCGCTTCCTAGTTCCATGTTTTCCTTTTGAAATCTGTTTTGTGTCATATTCCAGTCTGTGTTTTATCCCTATCCTGGACCCTGGCTGAGTGACGAGGGAAACGACCAACCAACCGACCAATGACATCACCAGCAATTTCTCCTGCACACCTGATGCCACTCTCCGACATCAGCCACAACTATTTAAGCCATGCCATGTTCTTCACCCATTGCCTGATTATCTTGCCTATCATCTTGCCATTGACAAAGGAACTTTAGTATAGATCTAAGGATCTATACTGTTTTTGTCCCAAGCCTGTTTTCCTTGACCTGAGACTTTTGCCTAGCATTTTTGTAACTTTTGACTTTAACTTTTGGATCTGTGTTTTTTTTGCTTCTGCCTAGCCCATTGTACCTCTGCCTGACTTATCTGCCTCTCTGTGCCTGACCCCTGCCTGTTTTTTGACTACTTGATTTTTGCCTGAACCTCCCCTATACCTTTGCTGTGATTTTTAGATTTTAGATTTTTGACTTTGTCGGCATCAATTATTTTTATGAATTAGATTTAAATAATCAGTCATCTGTTTTTGTCTGAGTCTGCTTTTTGGCCTTTTATAATTATCTCTTCCTTACCGACCCTGACAGTAACATGTGACAACTTAATATAATTTACTGCGTTATCACAGATAAGCACTCAAATGAACGTAATATGTTACAATCCAAAGTGCTTGCAAAGGATGGCATGTTTCTGTGCTGCTGAATGCCATTAGGTAGAAACACGTTGTCAGCCAAAACATTAACACATGTAACAATACGACAAAGGTTGTAGTCCATGCACAAGCTACTCCACATCAACCCTGAAGTTTTCTTTCCTTTCAACTCACCAAAAATATAGGTCTACAAACATTGACACACACGCACACACACACACACACACACACACACACCATGTACAGCTCAGCTATGAAAATAAGTCTTAAAGTGCCTGGGGAAGTCCCTGTGTGAGGGCAGTGTGTGATGTGATGTACATAGACACACACACACACACACACACACACACACACACACACACACACACACACACACACACACACACACACACACACACACACACACACACACACACACACACACACACACACACACACACACACACACACACAACCGGTCCAACATAATTCCCATTCACAGATCAGTTTACTAATGGCAAGGCATTATAAGCCAGATCAACTTGACTGGACTTGCCTTCGGGGGGATTTGAATGTGTTTTCTTAGCTGTGAGTGAGAGCGTGTATCTATTTCTCACACTCTGTGACTGCTTGTGTGTCTTTATTCAGACACTGAGGTCAGAGGGTACCTTTCCCTCATTCTTTCCTCGTCTGGTTCCCGATTAACTTGGAGTGGAATGGAGATGGCTATCCAGATAAGATCCAATGATAATTAGGGTTACATGCACCCTAATACAAAAATTACAAAGCACACACACTTTTCCAACAGGTTATTTGTAATTGCTATGATATAATGGACATTAGCTAGTCTGGATGGCGATCTGTAAAAGAGTGGAGTGTTCATATCTTTGTTTATGGCATCTATCTATCTATATTCTCGAAACCGGAGTCCTACTATGTTATAGCAGAACTTCTGGGGTGAGACGGCACTATATATTTTATCCTATGTTATATGTGTCTATGTAGGTAATATGTTTTTATATATGTAATACCTTATTTGTTTCATGTATAAGCACATTACATCTATGTTTGTCATATGAAATAAAACTTGACTTGACTTGACTTCCTTTACAAAGCAGTCAGTGGCCTTACGTTATTAAAAACAATATAAAAACTGACCTTGGGTCAACTTGTATTTACTGTGTATACATGAGTCCCCTTCGCCCCCACCCCCCCCCCCCTCATTGCAAGCGGCTGTTTGGGTTTTGTATTTGTGCTGAAAATAATATTTACTGGCAAAATTGACCCCCCAACAATGCCCTTGTTGGGGGGTGGGGCACTCACACAGCTATTAATATAGCAGGATCTATATCGGTTTTAGCTCTGGTGCTGCTGGACATTGGAGCACATAAGAAGTGATGTGTTTGCTGTGGCTGTAGTGCTGGCGCCATGAATTTGAGACACTTAACAAGGGACTAAGAAGACACAACATATAGCCCCGCCCCTTCACTAAGTCCTACTTCCTGCTTTGGACATCAGGTTTCTTCCACATGCACATCTGTTTTAGATAATTGAGAGATGACAATAGTTGATCGTTGATAATGTATAGTGAATACATGGAACATGATACATGGACTGTGCACATTTCACTATGTACGTAGAGTGTGCTGGCAGTGACTTGCTTAGAAAGACATTAGCTCCGGGGGATACCACTTACTGGCTTACACTCCCTGGTTAGTTAGAAAGAGGTACTATTTGAGAGCAAATGAAGAATATAGAAAATGCTGGAGGTGGACTTAAATGATTTGCACACATTTAGAGAGATAAAGAGAGGTAGTAGGAGTACATTATCTCAGTACACAGAACCAAAGTACTGTATAGCCATGTTAAACAAACTATTTCACTGTGATTTATGTGCTCATGCTAGTTTAATAATATCAAATCCACAGTCAGAATGGGAGGCAGCTGTTTCATAAAAATTGATTAGTAAATTGATGATAAAGCCGTAATGATTCTGTGATAGTAGATCCCCATGGCAGGTGGTGCCATTTCGTCTGCGCTGGTTAGAGGATATTTACATACATATCATCTGATTAATATTAATATAATAGTTAAAAGAGAAATGCTAATTTAAGAACATGATGACTAAATTAAGGACTTTAAAAAGAGGAATTCAAAAAGATCCTCATGACAGCCAGTCAAATTCTGTATTGGAAATTAAATAAGGAAAAGTAAATAAATAAATAATAATAACAAATGATGTGTGTAAGAAATGGAGATGGAGAGAGAGAGAAGCGGTGGAGAGCAACACTATGCCCTGCTGACTGGGCAATTTTACAAAGAATACAAAAGTGAAAGAAAAAACGAAAACAAGACGTTTACAACACCAGACAATTATTACACACACACACACACGCTTACAAGCATGCACATGAAAAACACTACAAGCTCAACATTCACGCATAGCCAAGCTTCTGTAGATTTAGACAGATCGCCACCTTATTATTTAAGGTTATATACTGGTGGCTCTATCATAAGGACCGAAATGCTGCTTCCACGTGCAGCCATACTAAATTAATAACTATACAATCCATTGCAGAACAAATGCCACAAGATCCATGAGTCCATGTCGTGGCAGTTTCAAACACGCTTTGTGATGTAATCACAATGCCAAAGCGCTGTGGGAAAAGTCGAGATGAAAACAAACTGCTCACCTGCTCGCCTGCACGCCTGCTGTTGTTTCACTGTTCATATCGTACGCTGGCATTGAGTGCCCTGCAGCTCACCATCACTCTCACATTCACAGCACAGGTCTTTCACTGCTATTCTGATTTCATTCAAACTCTTTATAGATGGTTGTACAAAATTCAACATGTAGCATTCGATAAAGTGTATCAATATTAAATATGTTGTGATACTTTCTCTGTTCTCCAATGTTTTCTGAGCAGAATGAGTTTTTTAAATACAAATCCATGTTTTCTGCGTACCTCTAAGTGTAGAATATTGTGGTACAGTACATATAGGATCCACAATCAAATCAAAACCTCAAAAATGATTAAATAGAACTACTTTCACACCCCTATCAAAATGATCAAAACGAGAACATGCTGTGCTATCTGAAGGGACTTTTGTTTATTGTTGGAAATGTCATATTTATAATTAATAGATATTAATAAGTTTAGAAGTTTGCCAATTTAAACCTACACTATGAAACCCACTGCAGCCATCACTTCTTTTCAAAATGAGATTTTCTCTCTTTTCTTTTTCTCCAGCAACCAAATTGATTTTGTGATAAAAGATCATCCCTGAGTTAATTGAGCTGTAGTTATACACATTGTATCAAATAATCTGAACATAAGTGGTAGTGGCTGTGAAAACATTACGAAAGATCAACAAAGTGTTGTAGTTACATTGTGTTGTAGTTGTACTGTGTTGTAGTTATAGTGTGTAGTATGTCGTAGTTGCATTATGTCGTGTTTCCAAACAGTTGCAGCTTGGATGCAGCCAGATAACTGCTTCACCAAACCAAGTGGCCACCTATTGATGAGAGCACTCTCAAAATGCTCAGGAAGGAAGCTAAGCAGTCCACGTGAACTCTGAACAATTGAGTCTTTAGTCTCTTGTGGAAGCTGGTGAGCGACTCAGTTGAGACTTGGCAAATTATGTTTGCCTGCTCTTAGTGATGGTGGTACCAGCCGGCCAACTGAGGTAGTTGAGCGGAGTGCTCGAGCTGGGGTATGGTGACTGACTAATGCTTGGAGGTTGATGGGAGCAGTCCAGCTGACAGCCATGTAGGCCAATACCAGTGTCTTGAAGATGGAGACAACATTCCCCTGCAGTTCTTCCAAATTAGGAGAATATATATACTGAATATGTATATGGGACAACAGGGATTGTCTGTAAAAGTTTGATATAAAATCATATCATATCCAATCATAATGTAACGCGATGAGAGTGGTTGTTTTCTGTTGGCTAATGGTTTGATGAAGTTAATAATCCAATCACAAGGCGATGAGACGAGAAAATAGAGCAAGTTAAGAAGTCAAAAGAGTAGGCAGAGGAGGTGTTGATTACATTGATGTACAGTGGCCTTACTTAAAACCCTTAAAAAAACAAAACACGTATCCAATAGTGGCCTAATGTATTACAGGATATATATTGAATGTAGAATGTATATTATATATAAGTACATGATTTTTGTAGTATATATGAATACAGTATGTAGCACAAAATACCTTTCTGGTATGTACTGTATATATATATATTCTTTTTTTATATTTTCAGACATTTTTCTGTGTGCTTCTTATTTTATGAACAACTGCTAGGGATGAGCACACTCTCTCTGTGCACGACGTGAGGAAGGCTCTGATGAGGGTGAACACCAGGAAAGCTGCAGGTCCTGATGGCATATCTGGACGAGTACTGAAGACCTGTGCTAACCAGCTAGCTCCAGTGCTCACCACAATATTCAACCTCTCCCTGGCTGAGTCTGTGTTCCCAGTCTGCTTCAAGTGGTCCACTATTGTCCCTGTGACCAAGACATTGTCCCATGCCTGAAGGCATGCTGGTGGTCATTAATGGTTTTGAGAGGCTGATCAAGGACTACATCTGCGCCTTCTTATCTCCCTCCATGGACCCGCTGCAGTTTGCCTACCGGCCAAACAGATACACAGACGATGCTGTCTCCCAGGTAATACACAGCTCCCTCTCTCATCTTGACAGTCGGAAGGGGTGGCTATTGGCGAGGTTCGAGTCAGGTTTGCAGACACACCTCCCAGACCCCTCACCCTGAACACAAGGAACCCCCAGGGTAGTGTCCTCAGCCCCTACTGTACTCCCTGTACCCATGACTCGCTGCTGGCCAAGTTCCCAGCTCCAACACCTTTGTCAAGTTTGTGGATGACACAGTGGTGGTGAGCCTGATCTCCGGTTATGATGAAGGCCTGCCAAGAGGAAGTTGCTAACCTGTCGCTCTGACTCTACCACCTCAGGCAGCTGAGGAAATTCAGAGTCTCCTGGAGGATCCTTCAGACCTTCAACGCTGATGTGGTGGAGAGCATCCTGACAGGAAGCATCACTGCCTGGTTCGGCAACAGCTCCTCTCAGAACAGGAGGGCTCTGCAGAAGTTAGTGCATTCGGCTGAATGTACTATTGGCACTACACTCAACAACCCCTGTTGGACCTAACTAGAGGATGCAGAATAATGAAGGATCCTCACCACCCCAACAACAAACTGTTCTCAGCTGCTGCTGCAGTCAGGTAAGCGCCTCCGCAGTCACACTGCAAGAACAGAGAGACTAAAACAGAGTTTCTTTCCGCAGGACTGTGAACTCTGACCTCACCAGGGCCCCCCCACTGCCTCTCCCATGCACACACTCACAAACACACCAGGTCCCCCCCACTGCCCCTCCCATGCACACACTCACATATGCACATTCCGCTGAACATCGCCGCTTTTCATTTGATGGCATATCATATATGTGTATGTGACATCAACTTTTTTAATGTTGAATCTTGAATATCTGTTTCACAGACCATGCATTACTTTTACTCTCAAAGAAAGCATAATAAATGAATGATTAATGTCCACGATTTCGCAGTGAGGTGTTTATTTTCATTAAGATACATGATTTTAATTGGTGGTACATATTAAAGGGATGAGGGGATAAACCGATCCAAGAGTATCAGAATTATTTGCTTCCCAATGTTTCTATCGTCAGGTTGAAATGTAAGAAAATAAATGCAAATAAATGCAAATAAATGCATGTAATTTTAGTGAAAGCAACTGCTGATGTACATTTATCAAGTAAATTTATATCAACTGTGTATTGTTTGGTCACAACATATTAACGTATAGCAATATCTACATAATCCATACATATTGTATTGGCACTCAAAAATTGTTATAACATTGTCTCCTAAGGTCCCTGTCAACTCCCGCCCCAAATAGATTATTCATCATTTTACTAAGAATGATGGATACAAAAATAGTTTGAATTTGAATTGTGTCCATGTTAAATTTGAATTTTTTGTTGAAATAGACATTAGATGGGTTAAGAGTTATATCTGGTTATGGAGCCAGATGGTTCTGGATGGCTGGGACTTATTTGTGACTGAGGGCTCCTCTGGGGGCAACAGTAAAGGTCACATTTCAAGCACACCAATATGATTTCCATGACTATTTGAAGAGGTATAATATCTGACACTTTTGGGACTTGGCGTTGATGGACAAAATAAAGTGTTGCCAAGAATGTGTCCATGAGAGATGAGAAAGGAATGTGAGAAGAGCAATACAAATAAAAGACAAATAGTTAGGGTCATTTAATAATCCAAGTGAGAAGGACTTGGAAGAAAGCCATCACAGCATTTCTCTTGACATTTTCTTGTGAATATTAACTACAATGATCACATGCACACATGATGATGTCAATTATGAAAGTGCTGGTCTACTGGTTAGCTCTCACAATGATCTGTGTCAACCAGATTTCGACACAATATACAGTATATAGATAATATATATGTATAATATATATATACAGTATATATTATATTTTATTATATATATATTGTATATATAATATATATATGTTTGTGTGTGTGTGCATGCATGTGTGTGTGTGTGTGTGTGTTGTGTGTGTGTGTGTGTGTGTGTGGCCTGCACACTGTGAACGTTGACAGGTTAGGGAAGTGCCTCCAGTCTACCAGGTATAAAAGACTGTTACAATATAGACATCCTAAATGTATTTGTGAAAAGGTGAGTTATACCTGACCATAGCTAACAATAATTTATTTTGGATATTACTTTGTAATCTATAAAAAAAATGATCAACCTTGCATAACATAAAGGCACCACATTTCCATCTCTGCGACAGGCTGTTGTCAAGGAGAAGCAAATGGTTTTATGGTAGGTCAGCAACTCCCTGGTTTCATTGCAGACTAAAGGCATGCTCCGATACAATCAAATAAGAGACGAGATATGTAAAATCTGTATTAAGTCACATTATTGGATATTTCAAAGCTAGCTGTATTTCTTAAAAAAACATCCTATACTGTACACCCTTTATAAGAATCTCTATGGGTTTTATGGGCTAAGGCAAGGCTATCTGAAAGTCCCAGAAGCCATCACAAAGTGCAAAGGAGACAAAGCTTTGACATTTACACCACGGGGGTCCCCTTATCCCGTCTCATCACTTCTCTCGTCCATTTTCATTGAAATAACAGAGCTTATGAAAGACATTCTCTTTCCACAGATAACTATCTTTTAATTGCTGTTCCTCTTTTTTTAACTTCATGCCTTTTCCTTTTCACAGTGAATCCCTCAATCATGAAAGGTCAAGCCAGGGAGATACACACACACACTGTGTGTGTGTTTTTATGTGTGTGTGTGTGTGTGTGTGTGTGGTGTGTGAGCATGTGTGAGCATGTGTGTGTGTACGCATGCATGCAGGTAGTTCTGTGTGTGTGTGTATGCACGTGATAGGCAGATCCATAATCACAGCGCTCATGCTCTTTGAGCGTGCCATTCGCCATGGTAACAGTCAAATGGATTGCCCTGGGAGGGACAAAGGCCAGACGAAGAAACGAAGATCAAATGGATGAAAAGGAGAGTGAGAGAAAAGTATGTCCTCCACCGAACCCTGATACCTTCATGCTATCCTCCCAATCAGAAAGAGGGGATCGACTGTGAGCATTTGGGGGATGGGCGACGACACGGTAGGAATAAGGAGGGGGGGTGGCCTAATTGAAGAAAGGAAGACGTGACGATAACTGATAAAGAAGACAATCGGCGGAGGCTATAAGTGGACGGTGGCGTGCCTGTCCATGTCTTCGCTTTGTATCCATGTCAGTTATTGTTGAGACCCGTACCCCATGTGTACAGCGTCTGTGGGGAAGCTGGCGTTTGTGTGCATGAGCACAGCTCCCCTCTCTGGGCCGAGCATCTCCCCTTGTAGCAACGGGTGGGCTGGGCGACGCACTACGCTCACTAACCATAATCCCCCTCCTTGCAAGCGCCTCCTTTTCCCCACCACTCGCCCCACGCTGAGATGAAGTTATCACACTGCACAGCCTCTTTTCCTCCACCGTGTGTGTGTGTGTGTGTGTGTGAGTTATTTGTTTGTGTACGTGCATGAGAATCCAACCCCACAAAACCCAACCAATTACTTTTGCTTTCCCTTTCATTTTGCCGTCCCTCTCGCCGTTCTTTGATTTGTTCATCAAGCAGCAGCGTCCGTGCTCGATGTGTTTACTGCATAATAAGGACAATCCGCTACCATCGCAGCCGGCGAAGGGAAAATCTCATCGGAAAAGAGAGCGAGGCAATTCTCTTGATTGGACACACATTCACACACTCAAAACAACTATGATAAAGGTATGAAGAAATAGTCCATAAGATGAACCGTTTATTGAAACGTTTACCACAAGAGATTGGTGTGGAAATGCTCCCTTTGGGGGAAGATTGCAGGAATTACTCGACTCCTAAAAATATGTATATATACAGTGTATAATATAGTTGTAGGGAATTACTTTTTGGCAAAGCGTAAAGATTGTGTGTGGAGGCCAAATGTGGTGTGCCGCTGCTCTCCAGGGTCCGGGCGCTGTGTGTAAACAAAGAACTTGTGGAAAGAACACAACAAGATGGAAGCAGTAGAGAGTGAGCGAGAGAGAGAGAAAGAAGGGAAAAAGTAATGGGCCAACGATAATAAGTAGAAAAGCTAGGTTAAGAATAGAATGGACGTATAGAGCTCATCACACAGGAGATTTTTTTCTCAGTTTCCGTATTCTTCAGAGGTTTGTGTAGCAGGTGCCAAATGTCAGTTGTTCCATCTCGGCAATGCTGCTGTTGGCCTACTTTAGGTGGAGATGCAGCTGTATGCACTGTCATAGAGAAAGCAAATAGGCACCACTGGGGGCTTCTCTCTCTCTCTCACACACACACACACACACACACACACACACACACACACACACACACACACACACACACACACACACACACACACACACACACACACACACACACACACACACACACACACATACACACACACACACACAGCCTGATGCATGTGTGTATCAAGGGTTTAAGAGCGCATACGCATGTGAAGATGGTCATGGTGGCTCATGCACATACTTCACACAATGCACACACAAGCGTAAAGAAGAAGAAGTACTCATTACTTAGCAGTAATCATGTCTATTTAGTAGTAGAGGTGATAAATTAAACTTGAGTTATCTGTACTGTGATCTCTCAGATGACTCCTGCTTTCATTTACACAGTGTCTGTGGTTAGGAACTCCATCACAAAGCTTGAACCAATAGAGCAATGCAGTGTGATAATGAACATGAAACCGTTTCATTATGCATTTCTTAATTTGTTTCTCTATTTGCCACCAATTATTTGAGGGCAATGCTTGAGGAGAGATTTAAAGCTCTGACTAGTTTAACTTCAGTTTTTTTTTGTCCTGGGCTTTTGCCATGTTTTCCATCATTGTTGCTGAACAAACTTTTCTACATCCTAAACGTGAATGTTACATTTAGGATGTATAATCAATATGGTAGAAAAGCTGACTGCTGACTTTGTGAGGGATGTCTATCATTATTTTGGTTGATTACAGAAAAGAAATACCAAGTAAAATATGTCTTGAAATATTAAAATATTTAATATGTATGATAATATAATGGAAAGTGAGTGGGAAGTGTTTATACAAATATAAATGTATTTACATTCATATATAGTTGAAATATATGTAATACTGTATACTCTCAGAAACACACAGACATGCACACTTGGACACACACACACACACACACACACATACACACACACACACACACACACACACACACACACACACACACACACACACACACACACACACATACACATACACATACACATACACATACACATACACATACACACACACACACACACACACACACACACAGAGAGAGACACACACAGACTCAGACAAACACACAGGTCAATAGATGACAAAGACGTGGTAGAAGACAGATTCTTGCCTACTCTTAGTGTTCAACATAGGCAGGGCCATGTCTTTATTCAACTTCCAATAATAACATTGTGAATAAATAAATAATGACCTCTTTATGTTTATGGAACCAGACCATTTGAAAGCTACTATTGGTGTCGGTTTCTGGCGCTATGGTGAAACAGCACTGATTGTTCAGCTATGTGGACAGGAAAAAACTTTTTTGGGCAACCGGTTATCCTTCTGATCTGGCGTTAGCTGGAATGAAGCTGCCACGCCATTTCACTTGCAAGGCTCCATTGGGTTTGTTTTGCCAATTTATTTTTTCCTCCCATGGCAACATCCTACAGCCAATGTGCATGCATCAATGCTATGACGCACTGGCCCATTTTTCTGCCAATACTTTGCGTCACCATTACAATTTGCCAATGTGCATCCCTTTCCCCAAGATTGCATTGCAGCCAATAAGAAACCGTCAGGTGTTTCAATTTCAGAAGTGATGGTTAATTTCACATTATAACAATGTGACATGCATTGTGAAATACCTTGTACGATATGAGGCTTTTGTCGTAGTAACGATATTTGCACTGCACTGCAAATATAATTGTTTGGGGAAATAATCCCACACAACTATTTGTCTAAAGTATTTCTTCTGGAATTTGATATAAAGCCCAAAGCACACAGAGGGTAAAAGTTGCCTAATATTTGCAGTGAGACACAAACAACAACTAGAATTGAATTGTTTGAACAGAGAGAAGCACAACAAGTGAATGTAGCGTGGCTGTGTCTTTTCACTTGCTTCAAATAGGACTTAAGTCTATTTCAGATGGGAGAATTCTAAAATATAATTTTCGCCTCTGTCCTGCATTTGTCTGTCTGCTTTGGGCTTTAGGGATATATCCATGTTTACCAAAATTCAATTAAAAGAAACCCTAGGATTCTAGTGTTACAAAATTAACACATTTTGAATTATCACTGTATGACTTCAAATAGAGCACAATTAGATGGTTGCAGAAATAGACAAATCTTACCTTAGCTTAGCTTAAGTTTAGCTTCAGAAGTTGTCCAGGCACTGTAAACTCTGCTAAACCAAGTCACAGAGGAACACTGCAGTCACCGTCATTGCGGGATACGGAGCCCGTTGAAACCACAAACAAAACCTGTGAGACGGGACAGAAAACAGGGATGGGGGTCACTGATTGAAACAATGGAGATTTGTAAAAAAAAAATAATAATAATAAGTAAAGGAAACAACAAACGAAAACAACGAAGCAACAGAAGCACAGTGGGACGGAGGTGGCATGTAGGGAAAGGACAACAAAATGGAGATCAATATACAGACAGCAGTTGCACCTAAACAATCCATTGGCTTATTTGTATTCCTTGTAATTTCCCCTGCTGTAATATTAAGAATATGTTTTCTGTTTTAAAAACAATATTCCCTCCATAACATCAGTTGATGATGGTTTTGGATTTTCTCAACAAAGCACAGATGAAGAGGAGGGGGAGGGGGGCGGTCCAAAAAATACCAATGCAAGATGAAAGCAATGCTTCACTGTAACGTTGACCCTCGGTGCTGTATTGTCATACGCATTGTCCCCCCGCCTGGTGCTACCATCATGTTTCCAAGCCCTCAATAAATGAGTGGTCATGGGAAACGCGGTGGGGAGCTCAGGCACACGGCAGGGGGACACCCGTCTCCACAGCACCCCCCGCCGAGCACCAGTGTCCTCCTGTCCAACACTGTTCCACGCCAGGGTGTCTATTTTCAGGGAAGACCATTTCAATAATGCTAAAAATGGGAAGGAGTGTTTTTTTTTTTAAACTTGAAATAGGCACACAGATGCTCAATTTTTGCTTATTATTCACATGGGACTTCAAGGCTTGAATAGTGTGTGTCATATACTTCCTCACACCTCCCTTAAGTCCTACTTTAAAAGCAGCCATAAAAGAATTAAAACCCATACACAGAATATGTGTGTGTTTGTGTGTGTGTGTGTGTGTGTTTGTGTGTGTGTGTGTGTGTGTGTGTGTGTGTGTGCACGATTGTGTATGGTTTTTTCATTTTTCTTCATGTTGCCTTCGAAAATCTCAGTGGGCCAGGGGTACGCTACTGTTACAAGAAAAGGGAAAAAAAAGCCTCACTTGCATGCAGGTGCAAAGTGCACTGTACATGCTATGTGGGCTGTGTGATGAGAGCGTGACATTCTATTCCTTTGCACCTCCACGGCCATCGTAGCACACAGAGTACAGCCAGTGAGGCCGTTTATTTAACAACAAACACGCTTTCACAGAAAAAAGCACAAAAGCCATCCACCCATAACCTGCATGCAGGAGTCATGTTAGCAGGAGTATCTTGTGTGAACACGGAAGGAATGTGCCCGAGTTACACCTTGAGGCAAGGGTGCAAACATAAGAGTCCCTTTTGAGAACCAGACTAGCACCCCACGCACGCCCCTCCCCCACTCAGTGGATCTTCCTCATACTGTTCCACATCCAAAGCGACGTCGCAGCCACATCGCTGCTTTGCGACAGCCATTTTTTGGACATTCATAAATAAACATCTAATGTCTGTGCTGTGGAAAAATGTGGGTTCTTACATGTCACAGGGTCATAACCATAATTCCTATTTAATTTGTTTGTCTTCCTTTGGCAAGACCTTTCAACAATGTAAGCATGGAATGAAACATTGCATATCTAATCTTGAAAATGGGACTGGATAACAAGACTAACCTGGCTTGATTACTAATCATTCAGATGAGCTTTGTTATGTGAAATGATAACCTGGGGCGGCAGTGGCTCAGGAGGTAAGAGCGGTTGTGTTACGGCTCGCCGTCCTCGCCTCCACGGCCCCTCCTCTCACCTCCCGCTACACGCTCGTCACGATCGTCGGTGCAGGCGCCAAGGCGGAGCGGCGCTGATGCGGCAGACATCGCGAGTTCCCACACCGGGTCCCCATCCCCAATCAGCGCACCTGCACTCGGCGCCAGATCGTCCCCCTAAAACTACAGGTGGTAACGTATAGCCAAAGACACCATCCTGTAGTAGTTAGTCTAGCAGACTCAACGTTACGCCGTGGTTGCTCTTGTTACTCTCACCCCGTTTTTCTCACCCCTCCAGAATCCCGGACCCTCCTGCCGTGTTCAAACCCACCAGCAGAGCCATCCACCCCGGATCCCATTCCACCTCGGATCCAGTTTATTTATATGGCAAAATTCTGTTGGATTAAAACCGCCTATTGGGCTTGAACTCTATCTACGCCTCCTCCTTTGCTGTGCGCTTGGGTCTCACCTCAACCCCACATAACAGTACGATCTGGCCATCTGTAGACCCAGCCAGCATGGAAGGCACCCCATCTCCCCTCGAGGCACAGCTCCAAACCCAGAGCAGGGGGCTGGAGGAACTCACCCGCCTACTCGCGGAGGCAGCCGAGGCCGTCGCGGTCATCCGTCGGGAGCTCCGACGCCCAGGGGGCCCAGACCGAGCAGCTGACGAGCCTCGCCACCCTGGTCCACGTCCTCACGGTCCAGGTTTCAGCCCCTCCCCAGGACGGTGCGGCGGTTGCGGCTCCCGTGCCGAGGGCGTCCCCTGACCGGGAACCCCACATTGCCACCCCGGCTCCCTATGATGGGACATTCGCCCTCTGCCGGGAGTTCCTGATGCAGTGTGATTACGTGTTCGAGCTACAACCCAGCATGTACTCCACTGCAGCCGCCCGCATCGCCTACATGGCGAACCTCACCACGGGGAGGGCTCGTCGGTGGGTTATGGCGGGACACTAGCGCGCGGCCGTGTATATGCGGGACTACCGGGCGTTCGTGGCGGAGTTCAAGGCCGTCTTCGACCACGGGCAAGACGCGGCCGCGGCTCTCTCCGCGCTCCAGCAGGAGGCGAGTTCAGTGGCAGACTACGCGACTGAGTTCTGCATACTCGCGGCTCGGTGCGCGTGGAACGAGCCCGCGATGTATATCGCGTTCCGCCACGGTCTGGGGGAGGACATAAAGGACGCGCTGTCCGGGAGGGAGAGTCCCGGCACCCTGGACCTGCTCATCTCCCAGGCCATCCGCCTCGATGAGCGTGCCCGGGAATGAGAGTGAGAGAGAGCGCACCACCCCGGGACGCCTAGGGGAGGAGAGACGGCTGCACAGGGGTACCAGGTGAGTCGCCTCATTAACCCTCTCACCTGTCTGATGCCACCAGGTTTTCAGCCACCCTCGCCTGGCAGGGGCAGAGGCTCGCTGTACCGGTCCTCATCGACTTCGGGGCTGACGAGAGCTTTGTGGATCGCCGGTACGCGCAGGAGGCGGGCTTCCCACTTTCCCCGATGGAGAAGCATCTCTCTGCCTTCGCCTTGGACGGCCACCCCATGGGCCCCATTACCCACCGGACCCAGCCCCTCACTCTCACACCCCACTCATCCTGGGCCGGCCTTGGCTGGAACTCCACACCCCTCACGTCTGCTGGAGAACCGGTGGCATTCTAAGCTGGAGTACCACCTGCCACGCCCGTTGCCTCCGGGGCGCCCAGACACCCCCTCGGGCCGAACGCTCCCTCCTGAATACCACGATTTAGGAGAGGTGTTTAGCAAGGAGCGCAGCTTATCTCTCCGTCCACACCGGCCCTACGACTGCGCCATTGAGCTCCGTCCGGACGCTCCCCTCCCGGCCAGTCGCCTATATAATCTCTCAGGGCCGGAGAAGGCGGCGATGGACAGCTACCTGCAGGAATGCTTGGCCGAGGGTCTCATCCGACCATCCCAATCCCCGGTGGCAGCGGGGTTCTTCTTCGTGAAGAAGAAGGATGGGGACCTGAGGCCATGCATAGACTACAGGCTGCTGAACAATATCACCATCAAAAACAAATATCCCCTCCCCCCTCATGAGTTCCAACTTCGAACCCCTCATCGGGGCGACCATTTTTACTAAGTTGGACCTCCGGAGCGCATACCACCTTGTGCGCATCCGAGAGGGGGATGAGTGGAAGACCGCCTTCAAGACCCCCCAGGGGCATTACGAGTATCTTGTGATGCCTTTCGGCCTCACCAACGCCCCCGCTGTCTTTCAGGCTTTGATGAATGGACAGGGACATGTTAGATGTATTTGTGGTCCTCTACCTTGACGACATCCTGGTGTTCTCCAGGAGCGCTGAGGAGCACGTCCAGCATGTGCACATGGTCATCCAGAGTCTCCTGGAGAACCGGCTGTTTCTCAAAGTGGAGAAATGCATCTTCCATTCTCCATCAGTGGAGTTCCTGGGGCTCATTGTGGAGGGAGGACTGATCCGACCAGACCGCCATAAGATCAGGACAGTGGTCGAGTGGCCCCAACCCTCTACCCGGAAGCAGCTACAGAGCTTCCTCGGGTTTGCCAATTTTTATCGCCGGTTCATCCGGTACTACAGCCGAGTAGCTGCCCCCTGACGCCAGACGGCCAGCACCGCCTTCGCGGCACTAAAGGAGCACTTCACCACCGCCCCGTCCTCCTCCATCCTGACCCCCGCCGGCAGTTCGTCGTAGAGGTGGATGCTTCGGACACCGGCGCTGTTCCTCTCCCAGCGGTCAGCGGGGACCAAAAGTTGTATCCCTGTGCTTTTTCTCCCGCAGGTTCTCACCGGCCGAGGAGAATTATGACATCGGTAACAGGGACGCGAAGAGACGAGAATTATGGACACTTTCACCACCCGCCGCCGCGCTCCAGAGCCGTCCTCTCACTGTGCCTGACCCCGCCCGGCGCTAGTCGGGCTGTAGGGGGACGGGAGATAGGCTGGCGCAGGGGACGGAGGCGAGGCGCGGCGACGCTGACGGCTGTGGGCCCGCGGGACGCGCGGACTTCCAGGAAGGCGGGGCGCGCAAGGCGCACAAAGAGGAGGGCTGCTACGCAAGGCCCGCCACGGTGGCGACATGGGGGGGTGTCGCGGCGACCGCGGCAGCCGGCGAGAGTGGGCGAGGCACGCGCACGGGACCGGGGCGGAACAGGTGGGCGGCGCATACTGCGAAGGGAGGGGCTCAGACTCCTGGGCGCTCCTCTCCGGTTCGTTGAGACGGGATAAAGCGTCCGCCTTCGTGTTGCGAGACCCTGGTCGGAACGTGAGCGTGAACTCGAACCTCTCCAGGAACTGAGCCCACCTTGCCTGGCGGGAATTGAGACGCCTCACTGTGCGAATGAACGTCAAATTCCTGTGGTCCGACCAGACCAGCGTGGGGTGCTCCGAACCCTCCAACCAGTGACGCCACTCCTCAAACGCCCCCACCACCGCCAGTAGCTGCCTGTTACCGATGTCATAATTCTCCTCGGCCGGTGAGAACCTGCGGGAGAAAAAAGCACAGGGATACAACTTTTGGTCCCCCGCTGACCGCTGGGAGAGAACAGCGCCGGTGTCCGAAGCATCCACCTCTACGACGAACTGCCGGGCGGGGTCAGGATGGAGGAGGACCGGGGCGGTGGTGAAGTGCTCCTTTAGTGCCGCGAAGGCGGTGCTGGCCGCTGGCGTCAGGGGGCAGCTACTCGGCTGTAGTACCGGATGAACCGGCGATAAAAATTGGCAAACCCGAGGAAGCTCTGTAGCTGCTTCCGGGTAGAGGGTTGGGGCCACTCGACCACTGTCCTGATCTTACGGGGGTCTGGTCGGATCAGTCCTCCCTCCACAATGAGCCCCAGGAACTCCACTGATGGAGAATGGAAGATGCATTTCTCCACCTTGAGAAACAGCCGGTTCTCCAGGAGACGCTGGATGACCATGCGCACATGCTGGACGTGCTCCTCAGCGCTCCTGGAGAACACCAGGATGTCGTCAAGGTAGAGGACCACAAATACATCTAACATGTCCCTGAGCACATCATTCATCAACGCCTGAAAGACGGCGGGGGCGTTGGTGAGGCCGAAAGGCATCACGAGATACTCGTAATGCCCCCGGGGGGTCTTGAAGGCGGTCTTCCACTCATCCCCCTCTCGGATGCGCACAAGGTGGTATGCGCTCCGGAGGTCCAACTTTGTGAAAAATGGGCGGAGGAGGGGGGGGGGGAGGTGAGGGGGTGGGGGAGGGGGAGGGGGAGAGGGGGAGGGGGAGAGAGAGGAGGGAGCAGGGCCCCAGTCCGGCTGCGGCCGGAGAAGAACCCCGCGGCCACCGGGAGTGGGAGGCGTAGAGGACCCGCGGCCAAGCAGGCCGGCCAGGGAAGCGGGCCAGCCCGCGGCGCCGGCCGGAGAGGGAGAGAGGCGGAGGGCCGGGAGGGGAGCGGCGGACGGAGCGAAGGCGCAGGCGGAGGCCGCGGGGGACGGAGGAGAAGCGGCGCGCCGGGCGTAAACGCCGCGCCGAAAGCGGGGGAGCAGGAGGGAAGCGGGCGGCCCGGAGCGGAGGGCGGGGCGGCCCCGGAGGCAACGGGCGTGGGTCCTGGGGGGAGGGGAGGGCAGGAGGGAGGCGGAGAGAGGAGAGGGGAGGAGAGAGGGGAGAGATAGGGGAGGGGAGGGAGGGGGGGAGAGGGGAGGGGGTCACAGGAGGAGCTGGGGGGAGGGTGGAGAGGAGCCACATCATCAAACCAAGCAGGAGGAGCTGGGGGGAGACACACCCGCCGCCTGCGCGAGACCGGCGATCCACAAAGCGCCGCGGCAGCCCCGAAGGCGAGGAGGACCGGGACGGCGAGCCGCGGCCCACGGCCAGCGAGGGGTCGGAAAACCTGGTGGCATCAGACAGGGTGAGAGGGTTAATGAGGCGACTCACCCGGTACCCCTGTGCGGCCGTCTCTCCTCCCCTAGGCGTCCCGGGGTGGTGCGCTCTCTCCCGCTCTCGTTCCCGGGCACGCTCATCGAGGCGGATGGCCTGGGAGATGAGCAGGTCCAGGGTGCCGGGACTCTCCCTCCCGGACAGCGCGTCCTTCATGTCCTCCCCCAGACCGCGGCGGAACGCGCTATACAGCGCGGGCTCGTTCCACGCGCACCGAGCCGCGAGTATGCGGAACTCAGTCGCGTAGTCCGCCACTGAACTCGCCCCCTGCTGGAGCGCGGAGAGAGCCGCGGCCGCGTCTTGCCCGTGGTCGAAGACGGCCTTGAACTCCGCCACGAACGCCCGGTAGTGGACCGTGAGGACGTGGACCAGGGTGGCGAGGCTCGTCAGCTGCTCGGTCTGGGCCCCCTGGGCGTCGGCGAGTCCCCGGAGCTCCCGACGGATGACCGCGACGGCCTCGGCTGCCTCCGCGAGTAGGCGGGTGAGGTCCTCCAGCCCCCTGCCCTGGGTTTGGAGCTGTGCCTCGAGGGGAGATGGGGTGCCTTCCATGCTGGCTGGGTCTACAGATGGCCAGATCGTACTGTTATGTGGGGGTTGAGGTGAGACCCAGGCGCACAGCAAAGGAGGAGGCGTAGATAGAGTTCAAGCCCAATAGGCGGTTTTAATCCAACAGAATTTTGCCATATAAATAAACGGGATCCGAGGTGGAATGGGATCCGGGGTGGATGGCTCTGCTGGTGGGTCTGAACACGGCAGGAGGGTCCGGGATTCTGGAGGGGTGAGAAAAACGGGGTGAGAGTAACAAGAGCAACCACGGCGTAACGTTGAGTCTGCTAGACTAACTACTACAGGATGGTGTATTTGGCTATACGTTACCACCTGTAGTTTTAGGGGACGTTCTGGCGCCGAGTGGCAGGTCGGGTGAAGGGGGAGGGGACCCGGGGCGGGAACGCGCGAGGGCGGCCGAGCAGCGCCGCGCCGCGTGGGGGCGCCGGGCACCGGACGAGCGGGACGAGCGGGGAGCGGGAGGTGAAGGAGGGGCCGGGGAGTCGAGGACGGCGAGCCCGGAACAACAACCGCGCGGGACCTCCGGAGCACGGCCGCCCCAGGTGTAGAATGGCACAGTTACAAAGCGCAGCGGAAGAGGAGGTAAGCAAGCCAGGGAGGGAGGCGGGGGAGCCAGGGGCCCAGGGGCAAGAGGAGATAGGCAAGGGGGCAGGCCAGGCGATGACAGGGGAAAGGGCGGGCCCAAAGGAAGACAAACAAAGAAAGAGGAAAGGAGGGGGATGACCCGGGACAGGGAAGAACCCACAGGGTGCCACAGCACAGACAGGAGAGGGGGGAGGAGGAAGGGCCAAAAAGGGCGGGCGCAAAGCAGCGAGGGGGCGGCGACGGCGGTGGAGGGGTAACAGGAGAGGAAGAGCCACGGAGGGGGGGAGGGGCGGGCGGGGGGGGCGAGGCGGCGGGCGCAAAAGGGACGCGGAGGGGGCACCGGGCCGCAAGGGGGGAACGCGGGCACAGTCGGCCGCTAATGGGGAGACAGAGGGGGAGGAGGGAGAGAGGGAGAGAGGGAGAGGGCGGGGGGGCGGGGCGGGGGAGAGAGGGAGGGGGAAAGAAACGGCCGCACGGGGCGGAATACGCGGGGCTACGCAGGGCCGGGTGAGGGGCAAAGGAACGTAGAAGGGCACGCGGCACAGACACACACACACACACTGCGGTAACAGGTGGGGGAGGAGGAGGAGGGGGGGGTGGAGGAGGAGGGGGAGGGGGAGGAGGTGGAGGAGGAGGAGGAAAAGGAGGGGGGCGGGGGGCTACGTGGCGGAGAGGAAAACAGACACAGATCGCTGCGAGGGCACACACACCACACACACACACACACACACACACACAAAACACACACACACACACACACACACACACACACACAGAGGCGGAGGAGGGGGGAAGGCGGAGGAGGAGGAGGAGGAGGAGGGGAGGAGGGGGAGGAAGGAGGAGGAGGAGGAGGAGAAGGAGGAGGAGAGAAGAGGGAAGAGGAGGAGGAGGGGAAGGAGGAGGGAGGAGGAGGAGGAAAGGGGGAGAGGGAGGAGGAGGGGGTGGAAAGAGGGGGAAGGAGGAGGGAGGAGGAGGGGGGGGAGGACGGGGGGCCCCCGCCGGGGGCCGGGAGCGCCCCACCGCGGGCCAGGACCACGCAGGGAGGGAGGGGTGGGAAACAGGAGGGGAGGGCCCAGGCGGGGGCGACAAGGCGGAGGACAAGACAGCACCGAGGGGCAACGGGACAGGGAAGCAGGGCGGAGGCAGCGGGCAGGAGGGGGGGGACCGCCCCCCGCCCCCGCCGCTGCAAGCGGGGCGGTGGGGAGAAAAGCCAAAACCAGAGCAACTGAGGGGAGGGAGGGAATGAGGGGGGAAAACAGAAAAACAGAGGCGAGAGGACAGCGCGGGAAAGGACAAGGAGACAAAAGAAGCAATGGAGGGGGGAGGGGCAACGGCGGGCGGGAGATGGAGCGCTAGGGGGGGCCGGTGCCCGACAGGGCCACCGCCGGCCCACGGGGCGGCGGGGTGCGGCGGGGGGGGCGGGGGGGGGTCCGGGACTGGGAGAGGAGGAGGGGGGTGGCAAAGCGCCGGGGTGGCCAAGCAGGGGACCCCCAGGACCCGGCGGGCCCGGCGCACAGGGGGGGGGTGGGGGGCAACGGGCGCCGGTAGCGCAAGGACGGTGACTGGCAGGGGGCCTCGGGACGGGGGGATCCAGAGGGTACATGGCCGGGACAACGGCGGAAGCGAAACGGAAGGCGTAAGCGTAAGGAAGAGGGGGCGAGGGCGGCAACCAGGCGAATGGGCGCGAGGTGGAAGGCAGACAGGGACGAAGGCAAAAGGGGCGTGAAGTGGGGAACACGAGAAGCCGAGGGGGCGTGGGTAAGGGGAAGGGGGGAAACAGTGCAGAGAGCCCGAAGCCCCAAGCAGACAGACAAATGGCAGGACAGAGGCGAAAAAATTGATGGGAGAAGGCGCCCAGCGGAAAGAGACGGAAGGCCGAGTGGAAAGGCAGGGAAAGACACAGCACTCGTACAGGCACGGTTGGGGCGGGCGCGCGGGGCAAACAAGGCAAGGCGAGGGGGGGGTGGGGCGCACGGCAAAGATGAGGCAACGGGGACCCGCGTGGGGGCGGGGGGCGGGAGAGCAAAGTACAGAGAAAGACGGGAGACAAAGAGGGGGGTGAGGAGGGCCCCAAACCAAGGAGAGGGGCAGGGGCAGGGCAAAGAGCTGGGACGACGACAAAAGCCGGGCAGAGCGGACAAGGGAGGGCACAAGGCAGGGCACAGGGGCGAGAAGGGGGAAAGGATACTCCAGCACGGGCGGAAAAGGAACACCGGACGGGGGCGGAGGGGCTGGCACACACAGTCATGCACCCGACCCCAATGACTCTCCCTGCAGGTGGTGAGCCCACAGGGAGGTGACTCCACGTAGTATTTTCGGGCTTGGCCCGGCCGGGCCCTGTGGATCCAGGCCCGGCCATCAGACGCTCGCCGACGAGCTCCCCTCCCAGGTCTGGCTCCAGAAGGGTGCCCCGGTTTCCCTTGTCCGGGCGAGGTGACTGTGTTCTTTGGGAGTCTTTTCATGGGGTCTTTGAATCGCTGTTAATCTCGCCCCTCCCCTGGGACGACTTTGCCTTGGGAGACCCTGGGAGCTGTGTTGTCCGGGACATTAGCCCCTGGTAGGGTCTCCCAAAACTAAGGTAATAAGCAGAATTCATTTCCCATTCAATATTTCCAATTTGTTGTCTTATGGGTATTTATGCATGCATTTATTTTCAGAGTCAGGAAGAGATAGGTAGGCAGAGAAATAAGGTGTTATAGGACATTGGACAGGTGGAGTGTGCAGTGAAAAAATATAATCGCAAAAGTCAGAGTCAGAACAGGAGCATATGAACAAATAAAGAGACAGGTAGAGAAGAAGATTGAAAGAGACAGGAACAGATTGCCAGACAGTTCTATGTCAATGTATATGTGTATCCTACACACACACATGTGTGTGTGTGTGTGTGTGTGTGTGTGTGTGTGTGTGTGTGTGTGTGCCCGAGGCAAGGTATGTATGTGGACTTACAGAACAGCACAACACAGCACAACACAAGACAGCAGGACCCCCTGCCAGCAAAGAAGGGTCTTGAGCTGGTAGATAAGAGCTGTGTGGCCAAGAATAATAATAATTACAAAATAATGTGTGATGCCTGTACAAAGTGGCTATGACTAGAGCTAGGAAGCCAGATATGAAGCACAAAATACATAGTGACATACAGTATAGTGTCACTATGTATATGTATATAGTGACAGCCGACATATTTTTTTGTTTCCAAGCAATTGCATTTTTGCACCACGTTGTGTTTTTGCATTATTACGTTTAATAATGTATCAACAAGATTTTCCCTATATACTGTATCTGATTACTTTATTGTCTGAACAAACAGCTGCTCATTTACTGTCAATACTTTTAAACTGAATTCCTGCTACTTTGTTGACAGTTTTATAATATTCATTACATTCATGTGAATAATAGATTTTTATTTCTTTTTCAAAGTCATTCTATAAATATTTGATGTTTTGTTGTTTGATGTAATTTTGACTATAAAGTCTGTCTCTGCCACACAGTTATTCCTATAAATATATTTAACAACCAAACAATTTTTCTCAAGTATCATTTTGACCCTAATGCCCTTAAAGCTAGTTTAAGGATGTTGAGGAGGGATCGACTGAAGAATCAATTTGCCACACGCACGCAGGTCAATAATGTCATTGGTTCATTGAGTTAATAACTGGCTAATGCTGTTCACCTGTAAATAGTAAATAATAGTGGATTTGGTTGAACACAGCACATTTTGAAAACCAATGGTGCATAAATATGTCGGCCAGCTGGTTTGCAGATTTGTGTCCAATGCGGTGCCATAGTGGCAATGAATGAAGTAAGAATTCTTTTTTATGTGGTAGCCACACATTTCCCAACGCGAGTCAAATATTTTACATTTTTGGTATCAAAATATGAAAGGACTTCTCAAGGTATTTGCAGAACAAACTCCATATGACTGTTGACTTGCTGTTGCTATTATGTGCTAGCCTGGAAATCCAGACCCACATCTAGAAAGCTGTAGGTCTGGTAATGAGCAATGAAAATCCCAACTCGAGGGGCGGCACCAAGAATGCGTTTGAAAATATCACTGCACGCAATTGGATAACACTACGACCAATCAGAAGAATACACGGGGTGACGTATCCAGAGAGACGGAAACGAGTTTGTTTTGGAGAATAGTTTGACAGAGAGACGTAAATGTAGCTTAATGGAAATACCACGGAGATACCACTTTGGCAACGCAACGTTAACCTTGTAATATTCTTAGCCAAGGAATATTGAAATAAAGAGATGCAACCGAGTTGTCGTTTATGGATGTTTAATAGCAACTGCGCATGGTACCGAGCATGGGCGTAGAATTTAGTGGGGAAGCTGGGGACATGTCCCCACCAATTAACGGAGCACCCCCCCCCCCCCCATCATAACCGCAAATTAACAGAGCACCCCCCCCCCCCCATCAGAACCGCAAATTAACGGAGCACCCCCCCCCCATCAGAACCGCGAATTAACAGAGCACCCCCCCCCCCCAGACAAAAAATAACATGTTTTCAAAGTCATTAGAACTGTAATGGTTTTATTAAGTAAAAAAAAGTATCGGTGCATCCCTAGTTTGTACAGATACTCAGTCAACATTTTCGATAGCCATCTTGCAATGTTTACTGACTGATTCCGGACTGATTCCGTCGCAGCGCTGACGTCATCTGTTTAGCCCGCCTCTGGCCCGCCTATATCAGATACACCGATGTGATTGGTTGATGTTCGGAACAACGGGCATAGCTAATGAGCATGTTACTCGTTACCAGAGTACTCGCTGAGCAAATTCTAATTGTGCTCTCGCGAGAACTCTGTTTTGCCATTGTGGATGGCTCAAGAATTGAACTGCTGCAGTACAGCTCTCTTTGAATCTATTCCCATCTAAAGCATACAGACATATGTGTTCTGTGTCAACATACATAACCAAACTTCCCAAGGAAAGCTCTGTGGCGTTCTCGGACATATGGTGGTTCTGTGTGTATGTTGTTTACGGTCTGAGTGCAAATCTTATATTTGTGCACACAGTATGTGTGAGACGTTGCATATGTGTTGTGGTATCCTGGTGGTGGAACATCAGCCACGCCCACTACAATTGAAGAGAAATTGGGTGGGAGGACATATTCCTCTGAGCCAAAGGCTGTCTTTTTTGCTTCAGAAGGTTCCTAAATCAGTGAAATGACCGATAAGTATCTAAGTGGCAGCCATTATAAGAGCTGGTAAAATGCTCTAAATAGTAAGGAAAGGTGCTTCAATACTTTGTTATCTCCTTTATCGGGTATGCTACATGCTCAATTGCTTCTATACCCACACAAAAGACATGGCCAGTAGAGAGGACGTGGTTGCAGCACTTTTATCCAAAGTGCTTTACATTATTGCTTCACATTCACCCACCGATGGCGGTGTCCACAATACAAGGCACCAACCAACATGTCAGGAGCAAGTGAGGTTTAGGTGTCTTGCTCAGGGACAACACAACACTTAGCTAGGGGGAACCCAGGGATCGAACCAGCAAACTTCCAGTTGCTAGACAACCGCTCTTACCTCCTGAGCTACTGCCCCAGGTTGGCAAACTAGATCTTCAATGGTGCATTCTATCGAATGGCCTGCAGGAGGCGATACAACTGGTTGCAAAAATAGGTTTGATTGTATTGTAGTCTCTTTCAACAAGTGTACACTTTATAAGTCGCTTTCGATAAAAATGTCTGCCAAATGCCCGAAATGTAAATGTTAATTTATCCACTCAGGAAAATCAAAATAGTTTCAAGTGTTCAATACAACATGATGTTAATTTGTAAAGATCTTATTTAGAGTGAAATAGACTATAAAGCAGGGTATAGAGACAGAGTGTAACACATAATAGTCTGAAAACCACGCCCATCGGAGGGAAAAATGTTTTGCCATACGCTGAAACACGAACAAAACGCCTGTAGCTAGTAAATCAGCTTGTAAATTGATTATTTTAGCACCCCAAGTCAAGGAAGAGGTATATTGACAAACTCAATATTGTCGTTCTATCTCAGTGTCCTTTCTTATCTTATCTTGGAGAAATTATTCCACTGAATGGCCAGAAGTTAAACTGTTTGATCGAATCACCAGGTAAGATCATCATTTAAGTGAACAAAGAACAAGGCCTTGCATAGCTTAGTTATCTTTAGCCTCTACATTTTATCTGTAAATGCTTGCTGCACAAGTAACTGAGTGTCAGGATCCCACAGTGTTCCCATTCTACCTGCTGATGTCTCACATCTGTATTCACTTTTGTCTTCCTAAAAGCTCGGTTTTTCCATTTGCCAGCTTATAAAAACGTATTTCTGGGACTTTACCCTGTTGGTAGTGCATCCCACCACATAGCAGCTTTTAGATATTTGTCTGTTTGCTAACAGACAGAACTGACAAGGAGGCACCTTCACACAATACAAAGTCAATGGATTGTTACATTTTGGTTGCCCAAAAATATTCTGTTCAGTGTACAGGTGCACTAAAAGACACACCCCTCTCATCACTTCCAAGATGGCAACAGCCAATTCTCAAACTTGAGGCTTCGAAACACCAGTCTATAAACCAATGGGTGACGTCACGATTACTATGTCAATTTCTTATATACAGTGTATGCTAGAAACCAATGGGTGCTGCACAGTTTCTACGTCCACTTCTTATGTAGTCTATGACTGTGTCACACTCCCTGGCCTCTGTGTGTGACCCCATGTGAGCGTTTCCCTGTTAGTCCCTGGATCAAGAACCCTCAGCGGAGCCTTCCCCAATCCCTTCCCTTGTCATCAAAATATAACCATGTTGACTTTTTCATCATAACCCTGCCTTTCAATCATTCATCTAATGGCTAGTTGCAACATATGATGGAGAAAGCAAGCAGATAGTTGATCATCAGACGGCTATAGGCAAAAATATATAACAATCCAAAAAGAAGACAACATTGTCTCCCTACAGAAAAGTCAAAATCCTATTCCAAGCTGCTATCTACACAATGTGTCATGGAGTGACACAAAATTAAACGAGCACCAAACAGACATAGCCAGGCATACCTGGAGGTGTATGAGAGGACTGCTGCCCACGAGAGATGGCCACCCGCAGAGTGGGGTAACGTTATTGCACTTTTTTGGCAGGAGAAGCACAAGCCCTTTGGGATTTGTCTGCTGGGGCGGCAGCTAATTGCCCTCCCTGAAAGACTTCTATTTTAGTTTGCGATGAATCAGCTTACCGGCAAGAGCCCAGAGATTCCAGGACTGGAGCTATGACCCCACGCAGCCTGTGAGAGATAGCTACACTCACCCGCCCTACCTGAAAATGGCTGGAAGTGGGGGACGGGCCCCCTAAAGTAGATAGAGTGGCCATGTGTGTATTTGTACAAGCCTTTCCCCATGACACAAGACCCAAGAAGTGTGCTACTCACACATGTCCCACTAATATAACAGGTCTATAATGCTCCCGGAAACCACAGTTCCATCAGCCCACCACAAGCAGGAGCCAGCAGGAACCAGCTTCACCAAGGGTAGGCAACGCCTTATCAACAGAGACAGTCGGCAATGTCCATAAAGAAACATAACCATGCCGTCCATAGACTCAGCCAACAGCACCGTAAACCACTATCTCTATGTTACAAGCTATTGCAGAGATAGAGCGTTCGGTGACAGAT
>PIJE02000027.1:643947-711447 GCA_002895965.2 Coryphaenoides rupestris
GATTCAAAGCCACATCACAAGGGACAACAGCACTTTCAGCAACATCTGGCAAGTCAGCCTGTCCACATTGGCCCCCCATATTCTCCATGGTAACCAAATGCACTTGGAGCAGCTTTACAGGGGGCCTTTTAAGCAAACTTCTGAAAGAATAAAAAATCTGAGGCACACTACACAACACTACACACAGTACAGCCTTTTTTCAACTTTAATTTTGTTTTCAGAAAGTACTGTGGGATCACAATGTTACTGTGATCCCACATGAGTATTTTCATCAATGAGGCTGGCCTCAACCTCACAAAGACCAGGGGAAGGGAAAGGACCATGATTGGTCAGGCAGACATTGTAGAGCTTCCTTGACGACATTGATGTGTGTGCTGTCTAGTACACGTGCACTGTTGCTTGCTCCGCTCCCATGTCCTAGGCCAGGGAAGATATTGGCCCTGTGATGTTAAGCAGGTTGCCAGACCCAGTGGAGGTGGCGTGATGCCTGCCAAAGTGAATTTTTCTTGTGGTTTATGTAGTTTTGAACGCAGTGGTTCATTTTGCTGGGTATATGAGGTGTTTTTCACATTGGGTGTGTGGTTTGATGAATTGTCTTAAGTGTTTTGAGAGAACAAACCCTGTTTTCAAAAACATGTTTATGCAATTGCAAAAAACGGTAATAATGCGCATGTACACACCCCGACAACCCAAGTGACAAACACATTAGGCTATGAATACCATGATTGACATGAATGCTTTGGTGTGTGCACATATGTCCAGATCAATGAAAGGATTAAAAACCCAATGGAGTGGGGGAAAAGGCTATAATCAACACTATCAGGTTATTCATCTGGCGGCGAAGGTACCTGTTTAAACTTAATCTTTCTGGGTGCTGTTGTGCATGTGTGTGTGTGTCGTGTGGAGTAGTGTTGGTATTTATGCGCTTGTGTGCACATATTTGAGTAAAAAGCGAGGCTGACGTTTGAAAATAAACATTAGTATCTACAATAAACCTCTGAAGTAGGTGGGCCCCGAGCCCTGTGGTGGTGAGCACACCTGCACCCCTGCTGTCCTTATTCATATTGTAGAACATTAACAAGTGTGCAGCTTTTCATGATGTTCGATCTTTCAAATGTTTTAAATTTTTTATTCTATGCATCAACAAACCGTATCATTTCCTCAAGCTTCCATTTGATAATGTTGAGACTATTGAAACGTGATAAACAGGAATGTGGCTGAAGGATTTCACTGACTACTATTTTTACATAATGTGATTATAATACCAATAAAAACCTCAGCCATTCTCCCAGAGGGCCGCGAGCCATTTAAACCAAGCCAACCTGATTCACTTATTGATTTATTGCATGCATTTCTTCACAGGGATTGTGGTATTTTTTTCTTTAGTTTTTAAATATCACGGCAAGCTTCGGAAGACTTAAATCATCCATCAACAAAGGTTGTGCTCCCACTTCTGAGACAGATATACTCTCTCCCACCAGCGCACCCCCCCACCCCACCCAAAGTACAACCACCGCCCCACAAAGGGCAACCGGCTTCAACGCCTGACTGTGTATTCCCCATGAAACGTTTTGTCCTATTTAGAACTGTTGTTTTATTAATAGAAGGCATTTATGTTATATAGTCAGAGACACAAGCTAATAGTGAAGCCTTTAAGCTATACACAAAGTTACACCAACAACTAATCCATCAACGGATATGGAGCACAGCCCAGGTGAGGTACGATTGAAGGGTCAGACACACACTCACATGTACACACACGCATGCACATACACACACGCACACATGCACACACGCACACACACACACACACACACACACACACACACACACACACACACACACACACACACACACACACACACACACACACACACACACACACACACACACACACACACACACACACACACACACACACATGCAGAAAAAGAAGATGACAAAATGAAATGAGACAACAAAAGTGTTCTCAATATTATTTGTGACCTTAATGGCGTAGAGCATATTTTTTGTGTTCAAGGGCAAATGAGCTGAGAAGGTGACTGCAAGGAGTAGTGAAGTAGAGAACTTGTTCAGACCATACAGGGTCTGTGTCCACATGGGGTCTGGGACAGATTGCTGTCACATCTGGATCTCTTTCACCACGTCAGGTGTAAAGACTGTAACTTCACACATTCACCTCAGGCAGACTATCATATTTATCTTGGGCGATCTGATCATAACCAGACAGCAAATCAATAACAAAAACAAATGACACTATGATTAAAAGTAAATATCAATTGTTATTTCTATGGTGTTTTTCCAATCATCCAAGACAAATGTCAATAACAAGGGGTTGAAAACAATACCTATTCCATAGAAAGGTCTCACACTAAAACACACACCCACTCCTCATCTCCGAGCCGAGGACATTGTGGCGGTACTCGATGCTAAGGCTAATGCACGTGAAGAGCTTTCCAAGGAGCCAGGGCAGAGTACAAGGGCTTTGAACCTATACAATTCACTGCCCTGTTGGCAACTCCGGGCAGCACTTGAAAACACACATGCACACATACACATCAGTGTAAATGCAAAGAAACAGGTCCTCCAAATAATAAAATATGTGCAAAGCTCCAAGTGCAAAATTGGAGAACAAAAACATGCAGCTAGGCATTAATTGCAAGGGCAAATGGGATTCAGGTCTAGAACAATTATCAGGGCTCAAGACTGCCACTATTTATTGTATGGATATGAGGGATTTTTTTCCTAGGTCGAATTGGTGTCTGAAAATATACATATATATATACCGTATATACAGTATATATATATATATAAGTATGTATATACTGTATATATATATGGTATATACTGTATATAGCCTGGTAAATGGTTCACTTGGTTAAAATACATAGTTTATCAGAATAACGCTTCAAAAAGCAAAATGACAATATCTGGATGATATGATGTGTGGAGGTTGTTGGATCCACTCCTGGTTCGAGCTTCAATATAAAGCGGGTCACACGCCAGACAAACCACAGGGAGTAAAGACGGGCAGCGCTGTGTAGGAGCAAGCACAAGATGCATCAGAAGATCACATGTAATGTCTTGTTCTGTGTTTGATATAATGGGTGCTAATGGATAGTGGTGTGATGTGTGCCAAGGTTTTGAGCAGTGCTGGAAGTTATAATGCTGCGCCGATATGAGTCTCATTGGAAAGACGACCCACTTAAGTTCCAAGACACACAGCTTTGAACAAATTGGGGTACTTTAAATTATCATAAAAATAAAAAGTTTAAATGAAATTGCATTGCAGCACGAGCATGCAAAAAAAACACACACACAATTCTGAATTGAAAAAAAAAAGACTGGGGTATATTACCTAATTACTAGCCCGTTATTATTAGTAGATATGTCAAGCTGTGACAGGTCTGTCCTCTGATTCTGGAATGCCGGCATGCTATGTAAATGAACACATCGCTCCAGCATTATGCCGTCTTTTTAGTTCTGTGTAAAAAGGCAAAAGCCAGCACAACGCCGGAACGTCTTCATGGCAATGTTTTGGGATCTCTGTGTAAAAGGGGCAATTCATTGTCATACATGTCTTACATACACTTCTGGTAGTTTCAACCATGTCTGGCCATTGTAGCTAGACAATTATTTAAAGGCCTCCCCTTTATGTTTCTGTCACTTTGGCCTCTTGGTATAAATATTTGTGCTCCAGTTTCAGTTTTACTCAGCAGGCCTGTTTTGTTTTTTAACACTGTTGGTTTACCACTTGTTTGGGAAATGTACTTGTTTTTAATAACATATTTTTGGATCAACTCTAACTGTGTCCTTGTGCCTGCTTAGCACCTTACAAAACCTAATTTGGTTACCCTAAAGTTTTTTTTATATAACCCAATTATTTCTGTAACATAGAAATAGTCAGTCAATAATGCACATGCATTTGATAGCAAGGTCCTATATATGTATTCATTTTATTTGCTTTAGATTTTTCCCTTTTTTCCCTGTGATCTATTATGTGATGTATGTACAGTTGTGGTCAAAAGTTTACATACACTTGTAAAGAACATGTATATCATGGCAGTCCAGAGTTTCCAATTATTTCTACAACACTTTTTCTGTGATAGAGTGATTAGAGCACATACTTCTTTGTCACAAAAAACATTCATGAAGTTTGGTTCTTTTATGAATGTATTATGGGTCTACTGAAAATGTGACCAAATCTGCTGGGTCAAAAATATACATCCAGCAATGCTAATATTTGGTTACATGTCCCTTGGCCATTTCCTTGGGGTTAAAGGCCTCACCTTCTCTCCTCCAAACATATTTATGGTCATTGTGGCCAAAGAGCTCCATTTGTGTTTCATCTGACCACAGAACTTTCCTCCAGAAGGCCTTTTCTTTGTCCATGTGATCAGCAGCAAACTTCAGTCGAGCCTTAAGGTGCCGCTTCTGGAGCAAGGGCTTCCTTCTTGCACGGCAGCCTCTCAGTCCATGGCGATGTAAAACACGCTTGACTGTGGACACTGACACCTGTGTTCCAGCAGCTTCTAATTCATTGCAGACCTGCTTTTTGGTGGTTCTTGGTTGACTCTTGACCATCCTGACCAATTTTCTCTCAGCAGCAGGTGATAGCTTTTTTTTTCTTCCTGATCGTGGCAGTGACACAACTGTGCCATGCACCTTATACTTACGATCAATTGTTTGCACAGTTGATCTCGGGAACTGTAGCTGCTTTGAAATTGCTCCAAGTGACTTTCCTGACTTGTTCAAGTCAATGATCCACTTTTTCAGATCCGTGCTGAGCTCCTTTGACTTTCCCATTGTAGCGTTTGTGTCTAGAATAGAATAGAATAGAACTTTATTTATCCCGAAGGAAATTATTGTGCCAGGTCTGAGTCTAATGATTGTATCAAATGAGTCCTATTTAAATGGGCTCAGAGAAGTCACCAGCTGTAGTCAATCATAATCACTCACAAGAAGTTAAGAGGCCACAAATCTCATTTGGTTGACACAACTTTCTACATCACCTACATTGATCATTCATGTTGCTGTATGTATATTTTTGACCCAGCAGATTTGGTCACATTTTCAGGAGACTCATAACAAATTCATAAAAGAACCAAACTTCATGAATGTTTTCTGTGACAAAGAAGTATTTGCTCCAATCACTCTATCACAGAAAAATAAGAGTTGTAGAAATTATTGGAAACTCTGGACTGCCATAACATACATGTTCTTTACAAGTGTATGTAAACTTTTGACCACAACTGTATGTGATCTATATATATGCGTGAAAGCAGGTGTTTGTTTAACAGGACTTATGAGCCTGCTTTGGAAGGTGTATACGGTGTATGCATGTGTGAAGTCAGGTGTGATGAATTAAATCTTGCTGAGATGGCTGTAGGCAGTTATTTGTTTTACAGCACCTTCACATAGACTTCAAACTAGAACTCACTCGCTAACATGTATACGTGTGTCTGTATACACACACGTATACATTTAATCACATACTAGCACCAAGCACGTAACGTCTGCAAGCATGCACCTGCACATGCATAACCAGTCAACATATGCACATGGCGGTATGTGCAACCTGACTAGCCTATCTAACTATTATAGTGGATTGTTATTATAGTGCATATTAGTGGCACTTTTATCACTAAGTATTCCAGATGATTCTGCTTTGGCCGGCATAAAGGCTCCCATACCACCCTTCAAAACAAACAACACATTGCATGTGTGTCCATTAACCAAGCACCTATACGTTTAAGACAACATTACATGTGCAAGCAGATCATGTATCTGAATTAAGAACAGTTGAAAATGTAACAAGAAAATGATAAGAAGACAAAGAAGAAGACAAATAATGTACAATATGGAACATAGAATATGGACAGTATGTATTTGATACTTCCGTTGTGTTATGTAGTGTTCACATTGTATACGGTTCATAATGTTTAATAGCTACAGTAGCTAATTTGCTCATATATTTGTTTCTGGTTCTTTTGTGCAGCTGTGCACCAAGAACAAATGTGTGTATATTGATTCCTCGTGTGCTAACAGCTTAGGTTCTGACATTCAGATACCCATTAAGAAAAATGTATTTATTTATTTATTTATTATTTATTTATTTGTGTGCGTGTGCGTGTGTGTGTGACATACATGTGAAGGTGTGAGGTGACATAACATGTTGACAGGTAACAAGGAGAGACATGGCAATGGACAGACCTGCGGACGGTGTCCAGACTCTGACAGAGGAGAGGAAAGTGGACCAGGCTGATGATGAGAGTGTGTCCAACTACAAAGTCACACGTTGGGATGCAGAGAAATAGCAAGCATGACCGGACATGTGGAAAAGTTCACAGGGACATGACACACACACACACACACACACACACACACACACACACACACACACACACACACACACACACACACACACACACACACACACACACACACACACACACACACACACACACACACACACACACACACACACACACACACACACACACACCTTTTTATAGATCTGTCATTCGCTCTGTTTAAGTCTGGTATGTCTCTCATTGTTGTTTTCTATTTTGTTTTCTTATTTTTATCTTTCTTATTTATTCTTGTGAATAAATGCGAATCAATCAACTTTTAATGGATCAAGATCACATGGAAACAGTGTGTTGTCATGCGCCTCTGGAAGTATGGTCCCGATTAACGAAGAACAGACTTTTCAAGAGGAAGTTATGTAAACAGACCATATGTCTGACACGCATTCACACACGCGCGTACTTGCACACACACACACACACACACACACACACACACACACACACACACACACACACAATACTAGCATGCAGTTCTGTACCGTGTGTTGGATTTGACGTGAGTCTGGGGCTTTGCACATGATAGGATATTATGGAAACCATAAGTGCAGCTTTAATGTGTAAACATGTCACTTTGACTTAGTAATGGGAACATGACCACGGTAGCCATTACAGTTATCCTGCTGGCCTGCAGTCACCCATCTTGGCCAATGCCTCCTGGTGGTTCACGTAAACTATTCCTCTACTTCTCAAAACGCTGACAACTCGTCTTTTATACAATATTCTTCAGGAATTCTTCAGGAAACGATTTGATGGTTCAACAAAATGCCAACGTCATCATATTGTTTGAAAATGTAATAATGAACCTTAAAACTAAATAGATAGGGTCTTAAAAGAAGAGTAAATCATTCCACAATCCACAATAAAATTCAAACTACACAATCCAATGTTCACTGAATCTACACCCAAATCAGGATTTGTAAGATTCTGTTAACTTGTTGGATAAGATTGTTTTTCACCAGAAATTAAATGCAAAAATGTTGAACCATAGATTAGTAAAATGTAGAGCATAACGCCACAAACTGTCCAATGGCAATTCCCCGCTCCACATGATTTATATTGAATGTGTGTTCCCTGGCACCATGAATCAATAGATATTTTTACATTCCCAGATATGCTATTGCTATATAACAGACGCAATAAATGAAATCAATAAAACATTTTTTTTTTCCGTCATTGTCAATTTCTTATTCACATCAACGTGTTGGATGCAGACAAAGCAGTATCTGCTATTATAAAACTATGAGAAATGTAAAATAACTTTACATTACATCACATTAAATCACATTAAAGACAATGAAAACCAAAGCAACGCCATTGCAAAATGCTTTTAGTGTCAGACACAGATTGGAGCTTTATGGATTCAAAGCATTTTTTTTGACAATTTCATGTTTTTTATTGCATGACACTATATGTGTGTGTGTGTGTGTGTGTGTGTCTGTGTGTGTGTGTGTGTGTGTGTGTGTGTGTGTGCGTGTGTGTGTGTGTGTGTGTGTGTGAGAGAGTGTGAGTGTGTGCGTGAGTGTGAGTGTGTGTGTGTATGCGTGTAATGAAAAATTGACTGCATTTATATGGTGATTTTCTAACCTGTATCCACTCAAAGCGCTTCACATTCACACATTCATACACCAACGGCGGTGTCAAATATGCAAGGCAGCGGTCAGCTGGTTGGCAGCAGGTAGGGTTAGGTGTCTTGCAGCAGGTAGGGTTAGATGTCTTGCTCGGCAAGGAGGAGCCGGGGATTCAACCAGCAACCTTGCGGTTCCCAGACAACCTAATCTACCTTCTAAGATGTGTGTGTGTGCGTGTGTGTCTGTGTGTGCAGACTTGTAAATGTGTGAGTGTGTGTTTTCACACATGGGTATGAGTTTGTGTACTTGTTGACACCTTGATGAATTTTGTTTTGTTCTATTTCTGTAGAGATGACAAGCCGACCCACATCCAGATCTGATAAGATCCCTGGGAGACCTGGGAGAAGTGCATGCTGGGGAAAAAACAACCCCTTACCAGCTGACCCTGTCACCTGCTTTTTCACACACTTCCAGCATGTGGGCCTACACAAGCTTCCACTTTCTGGGTTTGAAAATCATCATATTTCCCTAAAACTATTTGACCCAAGCACAAAACATTGGAAACCGTGAACTTAAGGACAGTATTTGGACAAAGTCCCACTCCTCACACAAGGTGATCCCATGCTGTTCCAGACCCCATTTGCACTCATTTGCCATTTACGTGTGCTTTGGGCAATTGGATATGAATCTGATATCGTCTAAACGCGTTAAGAAAACAGGTGAAATGCACCCATGATCAGATCTGTCAAACCACATCAGGAATCTGGGATGCATTCTTACCGCATCAAGCACAAGTGAACGCCTTCGGCTCCAAAATATGGATGATAGCGTGCCATCAAATGTATAAAACTTTTTTTTCACTCATGGAAAATTGTGTTGTAATTGTGTATTTTAACAAACATATATGGGAACTACACAACAGCTTGAGATTCCTGTGTAACTCGGTGCATAACTGGTTAATAGTATGTAACTCATTGACATAATTGTAGGTTGTTTGGTCGAGAAACGTAAATGTATGTCGTTTGCCTTGAAAGGTATTTTGACCTGGGAATCTGACTCTATCATGTTGTTTTGCTGAGTATTAAATTCAATTATGGAATTATATAATCCCTCAACAACAATATCCAATATCAATATTGACATTGGAAATTAAATGTGTTGTATACATTTTTATGATATCTGATTCATATCTTCAATGCCTGCTAATGCAAGGTGTAAATGTTGTCTTACTGTCTGCCATCAATATCTATCAACAATCATCGTCCCCATTCAATTTGGTGCACTGGTCAAAAATTGATTTTTGATCATGTTCGACCTTATTGTATATCTGCTATAGGTGTGGAGATAGGTGTTCACAGATTACATAGTTGTTAAATTATAAATATATATATTAGTCGTGTCAATCGATTGATCGAAAATGAATCAAGTTAATCACAATAATAATCTGTGATTAATCATGACTAATCACAAGTTTAAAATACTAGTGTTTACTTTTATTTTGTATTTTGGGGGAGATACAAAATACATGTGTGGTGTAATAAAGAAATGCATCACAAACTGGTAAGAGAAAGAGGGTTTTTTTACTTTATTATAACATCTCATGACTCCAGTCAAGCTAAAGTCTACTGTTCTTTTAAGAAACTGGTAAAAACTCATGTTTTGTAAGCACTTTGTTCTGTAATGTGGGCTTGTCTTTCTGTGTCGTTTTCTAATTTTTATTGTCTGTATTTGACTTGTCTTTTTGTTTTTATATTGTTATTTCCTGTTTTCAACTTTTATCTCATATCTATTTTTTCTCATTGTGTGCATTGTACAGCCCCTCATAGCCCTGGTTTCCCGCTTTATAAATAAATGTACTTACTTACTTACTACTTCATATTCATACTATACATATTTTCCTGAATATTTCTTGAACAGCTCCATTAAACATCTACCTCTGAGAAGCGAACAGAAAGAATAGCATGTCTGGGGAATGGCAGTGATCAAGTGCTAACTCCTCTCTTAAACACTTACAGATGGACACACACACACACTCTCTCTCTCTCTCTCTCTCCTCTCTCTCTCTCTCTCTCTCTCTCTCTCTCTCTAACTTCATTCTACCTTTTAGACACCCATGAACAATGGAGACTTCACTTGACCTATAAATATGTGTCACAAGTGCACAACACAGCCATATTCGAACATAAATGAAACATGAAACATGGCCAAATCCCACACATACAGTTGATTATGGGAAGTCTATCTCTCTATCTCTCTATCTCTCTATCTCTCTCACACACACACACACACACACACACACACACACACACACACACACACACACACACACACACACACACACACACACACACACACACACACACACACACACACACACACACACACACACACACACACACACACACACACACACACACTGCAACTACCTCTAGCCCCTTATCAATTTTAATGAACACTAATAAGTGATAGTAGAAAATGTGCACACATGCACAACAAGCTGGCTCCGGCGTGCACACACACCGACATCTCGGCGCCGGAGATCCTGATGAGAAAGGCTACACTTTGTTTATTGTCTTTTATGAGCGGTAAGGGACACAGTGTGTGTGTGGTGTGTGTGTGTTATCTTGGGAGGAGTCCTAAAAACGTGTATCTGCTGGGCTGCTGATTTTATCGCCAGCTTTTTCTCTTTATATTGCTGCTAATGCATATACTGCATATCTTTAGATACAAAGAGAATGAACACTGCGCAATATCATGTGCATTATGTGCATTTCTCTCAGTATTACATGCAATATTAATATTACTGCCCAACATCATGTGCAATACTATTCTTCATGTCACGTGCAATACCTCTCCTACATTACCTTTCAAAATTATGTGCAATATTCTTAATATTCTTTCTATCATGTGCAATATGTCCCCTAACCATTATCATTATCACAGTATTACACTTAAATTATGCCAAATTGTTTTTGCCGTCTGAATACCTTATCTTGCCTATATGTTTTTATATTTTGACTGTACATTTGTAAATCTGTTAGTTTATTTTTTATTTTCTGTTGATTTTTCTATTGTTTTATTGTATTGCTAGGGAACCTGGCACAAGAATTTCCTTCGGGATTAATAAAGTTCTATCTTATCTTAGATACAGCTATAGATATAGATACGTATAATGGACTGTGTCCTTACATTGCTTTGTGAGACCTGTCCCTCAGTACAAACAAGACAAAGTAGACACTGTCACAAAAATATCTTAGATAAATATCTCAGATATCTCAAATCTGTAACTTTGATTTAGTTTTTTTGTTCTCGAAGAAACTAATTCATAATATTCTACTAAGCTGTCGCCAGGTTGCTCATTTTAGATCAATCTTGTGGAATGACCAATGAGGGACGGCATACAGCCAATCATGTACACCGAGTACGGCTGTATGAGAGAAACATTGAACTGGCTGGCATGACTTCATGATGACAGAGATACAGCAAGAAAAAAACTCTCCCATTCCACCTTTGGCTGCAACAACTTACACAACCCAGAGACAATTCTAGAGAAGAAAGAAAATTCAAGGAATTAAGTATATGACATTTATAAATGTAGTGATGAGTATTACTGTTACGAAACCACTATGTTCAGAGTTTACTCATGCAGCAGCAAAGTTACCGAACCCCAGGTTCATGAAGATTACCACTAAAATGGTCTGGCATGCATACTGTGAAGACGTGGGCTACATTCCGAAAATCTGTCTATCGCAATTTGCCTCGTGCTCCCTTCTAACTCTCCAGATGTTTTCCTCGATTTCCTCCATTGTACCCGCTGTTCCAATTATTGAATGCTAAAAAGAAGCTTAATCGGCCTCCGAATCATCTTGGGGATGAGGATACATTAGTGTATCCTAACAGGAAGCGCTTTAGTGATTATTCGACTATGTCAGACATTTACATATTGCCTTATGGCCACATATAACAAATGTAGTGAAGTGTTTCTGCCTTTAGTTACTGCCACTCTTGGTTCTAGCCAAGAGATTTTTAAGATTGGACTTGGATAATGAAGAGAAGATCCACAGTCATGTGATCCAAACAAACTTGGAATTTATTTCTTGATTCTAATTAAATAAAAATAATACCAGTCAACCATATATACAGTATATATGAAATATGTTTTAAAAATGATACAAAATTAGATGCTTAACTATCTTGATGCATGAGGCTTGAGGCTTCAGAAGTTGCAACAAAATAGCTGTTGCTTACTGGCCAATCCCAAAGGTTGAGTTTACTGGTACAACATATGACTTTATCGAATAAAGTAGGGTTTGTGTAGAATCCAATCATGTGGACTGCAGCAATTATTCATAGGCCAAAGATAACAGACATGTTATTGCGGCAGTGTTTAACTTGTCCTGTCAACGTCTAATTTTCTGGGAAAAATATGAATATGAATCCCTATCTAAGAATATGTCCGGAACCAACACTGCGTAACTCTACCCCTTGCACTTTCTGGTTTCAGAAGCTTGGCTACAGCATAGTCAAACTTATAGATCAGAGATTAGTAGAGACCAATTCTCCACTACCACTTATTGTGCATTTAATTTAGTTTAAATATGCAATAAATATAGGTCAAGTCAAGTCAAGTCAAGTCAACTTTATTTATATAGCACATTTAAACAACCGCAGTTAGACCAAAGTGCTGAACAAGCTTAAAAACAACAACAAACAATAAAAGAAGCAAAAACAAATAAAAACAAACAAAGTAAAAAAATTAGAGCATAACAGTAGAACAGGGTTAGAGCACAGTGAGAGACAGGGAGCCTAAATGCAGCTCTAACTGAATGCCAGTGAGAAGAGGTGGGTCTTTAGCAGTGACTTAAAGGTGTCAATAGTCTGGGCAGATTTTAGGTGTAAGGGTAGCTTATTCCAGAGGTTGGGGGCGACCACAGCAAAGGCTCTGTCACCTCTATTTTTTAGCCTGGTTTTGGGAACCTTTAGGAGCATGTGATTTATTGACCTCAGAGCTTTAACTGGAATATGTGGGTGTAGAAGTTCCGTTAAATATGATGGTGCCAGCCCATTTAAAATTTTAAAAACAAGTAATACAATTTTAAAATCAATCCTGCACCGGACGGGAAGCCAGTGCAGGGAGGCCAGTACAGGAGTTATGTGTTCCCGTTTCCTAGTTCCGGTTAAAAGACGAGCTGCTGCATTTTGTACCAGCTGGAGGCGACGGAGAGATGACTGATCAATACCTATATACAATGAATTACAGTAGTCCAAGCGAGATGTAATAAAAGCATGAGTGACTGTCTGGAAGTCTTTGGGGGAGAGATATGGCTTTACTTTTGCTAATAGTCTTAACTGGTAAAAGCTGGTTCTTACCACAGAGCTTATCTGTTTGTTGAATTTAAAAGAGCTGTCGAAGACCACACCCAGACTTTTAACAAAAGAACGATTGTAAGAGGCTAAAGACCCAAGTGTTTCATCATAATCAGCCAGCTGATGGGGACGCCCAAACATAATAATCTCAGTTTTGTTTTCGTTAAGGTTTAGAAAGTTGAGGTCCAACCAAGTTTTGATGTCCTTTAAGCAGTTAAGCAGTGGCTGTAAGGACTCTTTGCTGTCGGCTTTTATGAATTCAAAACAATGAAAGGAAATGTTATGTTTCTTGAAAATGGACCCCTCGGTGTATGTGCCAACGCCTACGTATCTGCCTGTGTAATTACCATTGTGTGTCTATGTATGTTGTTTGTCTGTTTGTGTGCCTGAACATAAGCGAGTAGTCAATTAAATACAATGAAACATATCCACAGGTGGTTTATACATCACCTCGGTAACTAGACACCTCCATCTGTCCCCTTTACGAGGGTGGGTTACAAAGAAATAATTAACAATTGACATTTTCCACTTTGCACTTTGCATTGCAGTTTCTTATTTGTTTTCTTCTGGAACTGTAGTGATAACTGCAACAGTGGAAAGTAGCACAGGAGGGAAGGAATGTGGCCTTGCAACTTTTCAGTAGTTTCTGAAGGAGAAGCCGCAGCCTGAGTTCCTGGTCTTCAGCGTTCTCACAACCAGCCTGCCACTCAATCCCACTCAATCCCACCAGTCCTCAGCCAGCCCCAGACCCTAGCCCATTCCTGGGAACCCCCCTGGCCCTGGGAGAAACTCGTAATGTCCAGCAGGCTCTCAGGTGTTGAGTCAAGTGACCTCATGCTCCTGCTGCTGGGTCACAGCCATCCTCTGTCCCGGCTGAGCCGCAGCAGCTTCCTGTCCCCACTGCTGGGTCGCGGATGTCTCTGACTCCGGTCCTTGTCCCGGTTGGGCTGCAGCAGCTTCCTGTCCCCATTGCTGATTTGCAGACATCTCCGTCTCCAGTCCCGGACCCAGCGCATTCCTCCTCATCCCCAAGTCACTTCAGACTCATCAAGGGCATCCTGCAGCGGCTGGGGGCCATGTTGGCCGTATCCACCACCAAAGTAAGACGTTTGGCGGTGTACTGGGAGCAGCCGTTGGATGCCATGGCAGCGGAGCTTCCTGTCCCTGCTGCTGGGCCGTAACAATCTCCGTCTCCAGTCCTGGTTCAGCTTGGACCGCAGCAGCCTCTGGTCCCCCCTGCTGGGTTGCAGCCCTCTCCGGTCACTGTTCCGGTTGGACGTGGTTGCTGCCGGTTCCACAGCCAGCTCCACCCCCCCGCTGTATACCCAGTGACTCTGCCTCCTGTGTCTGTGGCAGAGAGAGCAGTCACACCTCCGCCGCCTACCTCCGGAGCGGCCCCACCATCGACCTCCGGATTGGCCCCGCCTTCGCTGTTGCCCTCTGGAGCAGCTCTGCCTTCGCAACGAACCTCCGGAGTGGCTCCGCCTTTGCCCCCGACCTCCGAAGTCAAGCGAAGACCTTCGGCGCTCATCGCCTGATTGCCATCCGGACCTGCTCCGACCTTCTGCCCTGCCCCCACGCCGTCCTGCCTGAGGGTTCCTGCTCGGCCTCTGCACGGCCTCCAGGCCATCTAACCTCCAGGCCACCTTTGTGACTGACCTCCAGAGCGGCCTGTGGGTTCTTGTTCGGCCTCTGCCCTGCCTCCAGGCCATCCTGCCTCCAGGCTGCCTCCAGGCCATCGAACCTCCAGGCCATCGAACCTCCAGGCCGCCTTCGCCGTCGACCTCCAGAACGGCCCTGCCTTCGCCCCCGGCTGCCAGATCGCCTTCTGGACCTGCTCCGCCCTTTTGCCCTGCCCCCAGGAGGTCTGCCTGAGAGTTCCAGCTAGGCCTCTGCCCTGCCTCCAGGCCGTCTGCCTGAAGGTTCCGGCTCGGCCCCTGTTCAACCCCCAGGCCGTCTGCCTGGTGTTCCTCAGCTCCATTCTCCCACTTCCTGGACACTTTCCCCTGGCTTATTGTGTCTTGTACGAATGTGTGTACATGGCTGACTATTATTTTTTTGTATCACCAATATCAATCAACCATTCAACCAGAACATAGTATTAATAATTGGACAAACGTGCATACACATTTCTAAAATTCTAAACTGTTTATTCTGGCATGTGCTCCTGGCTTCTTTCTTTTTTGAATTGCTTGACTACTGCCTATTGTCTATCAAGAACATTTAGAATATTCTTGTTCAATATTTTATGGGATAATGAGTAATTTCAGGTTACAAAAACATTAATTTGCTTTAATAAGAGAAAGAGAGAGAGAGCAAAGATAAATTGATAGTTCGATCAAGCCAGCTGACGAGTAAGGTGGACAAGGAGCACTTCAAATATCTATTTTCCCACACTTCTTCTGCACCTCCACCTTGGAGCCTGCTCCCCTTTTGGGTGTAAAATAGTATCTGTATCGTACTCACGCTATTATTATATATTTGATTGTTGTTTGATCTCTAGGCCCTGTAATCACATCCCACACTCCCAATCACTGCTATACAGATGACACTCAACTGTTTCTTTCCTTTCCCCCCCCCCTCTGACACCCAAATTGCAACACACATCTCTAAATGCCTGGCTGACATCAGCAAATGGATGACTGCCAAGGACCTGAAGCTCAACCAAGACAAGATTGAGCTTCTCTTCATACTGGGGAAAGCCCTCAGATGGACCTTCTTGACCTTCTTGTCACCATTGAGGACATTGAAGTCTCCCCTGCACCCAATGCAAGGAACCTTGGCATGGTACTGGATGGCCAGCTGCTGCAATGCCAACATTACCTCTGTGGCCCGATCTTGGAGAATTGCTCTCTACAACATCCACAAGATCTGGCCCTTCCTAACATATGAAGCAGCACAGATCTTGGTCCAAGCGCTCGTCATCACTCACCTCGAATACTGCAACTCCGTCCTGGCTGGACTCCCCACCTCCGCAATCAAACCCTTACAATGCACCAACAACGCTGTAGCACGCCTGGTGTTCAACTTACCAAAATTCTCCCATCTAACTCCCCTCTTCCGCGACCTCCACTGGCTCCTGGTAATCGCTCAAGAGACTGGTACTGACCTTCATGGCTGTCAGCGGAACTGCCCCTACCTACCTCCAAACATTAGTCAGACGCTACGCCCCAGCCCAAGCACTCTGCTCAACAACTTCGGCGAGGCGACTGGTACCACCTTCACTAAAATCAGCCAAACATCGCTCTTCCAAGTCCCAACTCTTCTCTGTTCTGGCACCATATCCTCGGATGAACTTGTTAACTAACAGGCATCGAAACCCACTACCTGTATGAACCCTATCCAGGTTGTCAAAGAACTCTTCCCAACAGTTGGACCTGATGTGCTCAACATCATAGGGATGCATCCAAATACGAATATGTTACTCGGGAAAGCGCGGATAATGTGATATAAACATATTTATTCAACCTGGTATGTTTGCGTCATTATTCAGAGAAAAAAAAAGTCTGCTCCATGACTGACTGTGGATTAACCACTGTTTATTTAATCCATTCATATCATTGTGGATGGCAACAAGATACAAATATCCATTCCGTTTGCAGCATCGGACTTTGATTTAACCTTGCCTAATTCACACAACGTTGCTAACGAGTTTCTGGAAGGTGCAGAAAAAAGAACAACATCAGAGACATATCGTAGCACGGTCCCATGAAAGCCTGTCATGTCATGTGAACTAGTTATGATCCAATCAAGAGGCTAGCCAATCCGTTGCAGGATATCTAGCACCAGACCCTAACCTAAGATCCGAGTTGAACTCTTTCTGTCTGGCTTTTGGACTTTCTTTGAGTGGTAAACAATCTTCTCCTTTCTATGGACAGCTGGTGCTGCTTGACCTCTGTGTCGCCTTTTGACACAATTGACCTTAACATTCTCCTTGATCGTCTCAAAGACAATGTTGGTATGCAAGGCTGGTTTAAATCTTATCTCAACAATAGAACACAAACACTGCCACCTAAGCTTTGGTGTTCACCAAGGGTCGGTCCTTGGTCCATTGCTCTTTGCAATCTCCATGGTTTATCTTGGATAATATTAATTACAGCTATCAAATTAGTTTTCACTGTTGTGCACTCAAATCAAATGTATGATCTATTTGATCAAGCGACTCCCAGATCAAGAAGGTTTACTTGCCTGACTGCAATCAAAATATGTTGTCCCAAAACTACGTGCATTTGAACACAGGTAAAATGCAGCTGATAATCATCGGCCTGGAGCAACACCAAAGACAGTTTGAAGGCAACACAGTGTTCTGCTATTTCCCAAAATTCCTCTGTCCAAAATCTTGGTGTCTTGTTCGACCCAATGCTTTCCCTGATCAATATGAAACTGTATTCTTTCATCTTAGAAACAGACTAGATGACTGTAATTAACTCTTCTCTGGTCTACCAAACTTCACTACGAAGATTTAAGGTGCTACTACTACCTATATTCGCGCATGGACAAGCACCATCCCACCTACCTGAAGGACCTTATTCTTCCCTATTGTCCTTCTTGGCCCCGCCGGTCTTCATGAGCTGGCCTTGTATCACTTCCAAAAGTGACAAAGAAATCATCAGTGTTCTCTTATTGAGAGCACAATCTGTGGAATAGACAGCCACCTGAAATCAGGGAAGCTGACTCCCCTATCCCAACTTAACACCTACCTAGAAAGAATAAATACAGAGAAAGAATGAATGTGTCACTTCTGCTCACTACTCCCGCTTGGTAGTTAGTAGAGAGAATAAAAGGATCCCAAATAATGCATATACCAAGGACGTTTTGGGACAGGAAGTTGGATTCTATGATGCTATTTCAGTTCAAAATGTGTCTGCTGAGTGCTGACTGCTTAGTGGATCGCACATCTTCATATTATAAATTTTATAATATAAATTTTATTTTTATTTTTAGATGTTTATTGACTTTATATATATATATATATATATATATATATATACATACACCTCATAAAAAGATAAATAAGCAAATTATACCCAAAAATGAACAATATGATTATTAACCATATTTCAACCATGCATGAATGTATGGGTCATACATTTGTATTGTTTATATAAAAAACATTTTAGATTTTTTTCCCCAATAATATATGTTTATATGTATATTTTATATTAATACATGTTCCACATAAACACATAAACAGCAGAAGACCTGCTAGACACAGGAGATTGACAATCCAAAAACAATTCAAAACAATATGAATCCAGTCAGGAAATAAAACAAACTGCAAAACAAACACTGGAAAAAACTAACAAAACCAATACTTTTTTGTATCATTGTAACTTTCAATTACTACATTGTGGGACTAGTTTTCTTCTATTCACCGTCACCGTTGAGCACAAGTGAACCCACATCAAACCACCGTTAAAAACCCAAACTGATTACAAACCATTTAATTTGATAGCTAAAACAGCACTTCTCCATTTTGGGATGAACAATTAATCACGAAACCAAACACACAAATACAGAAAAACCAATTTGACTCCAATGGTTGGAGCACTGAATCACACTGCGAGACATGCTAAAGCTAATTTGCCAAACAAATTAGTTGATTTAATTTGAAAATCTAACTGCAAAGTTATAAAATGTCTTATTGTGATAAAAGTGCTTCTACCTAACATTTATAGTAATTGTTTCACAGGACCCCCACTGTTTTGGGGGTTAGAAGCCTGTGTCATTTGCAATTTTTTAAACATAGCGATTGTCAAATGGGTTTGCTCTGGAGCAAAACCATTACAAACACAGTGCAATATTGCTCTTCACTACTGGAGTCCAGCGTATTTGCACCGGTAACACATGCTAATTTGTCTGAAAGTAAGTATTTGTTTATTTATTTCTGCTAAATCAAGTGACCCCCTGCTAAACATGCTAACAGTAGTTTCACAAAAACATGAGTTTGCCTGGCTCACATGCAAACTCAAGTTAACACAAAAAAGTGTTTTTGTCGCAGTCTAGTGAAATGAAGCGATATATATAGAACTAACTGCAAATGTGCGTGAAAATGACTCCAAACTTTGTATACTGCAAATGCTGCAAATAGTTATAGTTGTTTTATTAAATTATGTATTTTATAATTTAACAAAATTCTAAAATCTAATTTAACATTTTGGCAGCTGCATCATTTGACATAATTGTGTGTGTGTAAATATATATATGGACAATGAACCTTTTCATGGTCAAATAATCGGTGAGTGGTATTAGTGAAGAATCAATATTTCGGGTTCACCGACAAAAAAACATGCAGGTGCTGATTGGAGTAGAAATGTTCCTATTGGTACAAAATCTTTGCAGCTGCATTCTGCCCCACACATTGGAAGACATCAAATGCGTAATAATGGTATATTGTTCATAAAGTCAATATTATCCATTGGCATTACATTTCCGTACGATTTTTGTTGGCTCTCTGACCTTCAGTGCATTCAATTCCTTTTAATTTGCCACCGGCAGTATTCTATAGACTAGTCTATTTTGTATGCAGACATTCAAAATCATGGTCATGTGCATTGGCTTTATCGTGTATTTAAGTCTTTGACTATTCAATATGATTCTACTATTAATATAGTTATACAGTTGTAAAGTAGATGCTACTGTAAAACGTAACAACTATATGACGGGGCTTCCATCATTATCAACACCCAATTTGTATTTGGGACAGGGTTCTATTATTTTAGACACAGTGAGAAAATTGCATACATACCATGTTTAAGATTGTAGAAGGCATGCCAAGATCTTTTAAAAGATGGACACAAACATTACGCAAAAACATTTAACAGAAATGTAACTTACTAAAACTTATATTTTGTTAAACATAAAAGTAAAAACACCCAGATCAGTTAACACATTTAATCAGCCATTTTAAGTAAAGATTTACTCAACAATTAGCATAACAAAGGTCACGTATTTCTTTCCTTTTTAAAAAAAAATATAACCTATATTTAATTTATCAAATATTTCTCTGTGTTCAAAATCTAAAAATAGCATTGTGAGTAACTAAAAGTTGTAACACTTAGATACATGGTCCAAAGTTTTGATGGCCAGATGTGTCCCTTTATTATTATTTAGTCACACTGTCATCATGACAGCTGCTACCATGGTAACCAATCAGTTCCACTTAAAAGCCATGTCTAGGATCCAAAGAAGACACACACACACACACACCAAATGTTCATCATTTTCGTCATCCAGAATGTATGTTTTATATGTACTTTTTGGGTGTATGTATATTGTGCATTGGTGTCTGCTTGTGCATATTGCTCAGTAAACAGCCATGACCAAATGTCCACAGCCACAAGAAAAGCTCTTGTACTGACTATTGAATGGGTGCTGATTCACATCTACATGTCATTGACATGACGTTACGGGGAGAGACTCCTTTCCTCTCCATATGTAACATGTCCGCACAAACCTCAGCACTGTCAACATGTTTAAGGCAAATTGAGTAAACTATCTTACTGTTGATAACCAATTGCAGTATGTCTTAACCCCGACTTAGATCTGTTCATGTTCAATTACATGAACTATGGTTTGATTCAGAATGTGTTAAGCACCACATCATCTGCAGAAAACTGTTCTAAATAGTGTATACATAAATCTTGTCTATAGGAGTTTTATTTTGATTCATGTGTACAGGTATTGTCACAATCTGTCTCCCTTCCTAATTGATGTATTTTCTGTGTTCTTGGTACACCCTGCTGGACATTTAATTTATTATGTGTTCTTGTTAGTTTTCATGTGCCACGTGTCTGTTGTGTTTCTGACTCCGCCCCCACCTGATCATTCAGTTTTCCTGTGTTTTTTTATACTCTGCTCTTGTGTTGTGTATTCATTGTTTCATGTTTTATTTTGTAGTCTGCTTTGTTTCTGCTTTGTTTATTTCTAACACTTCATCAAAAAAAAGTGCCGGTGCATATGGACCCATGACATGTGACTATTTCCTGCCAGCGTTTCTCTCGTTCATATCAGTCGTGATAGGAGATGTGCAGCATATGTGCCAAAGAGGCACATATGCTGTTGCCACAGCTCGACCAACCGCCACATCTTCTGTCCACACAAAGCGTCAGGTTGCCATGCCGATTTCAGACGCTCTGTTTGCCACTTTGCACAGGCACAGTGAGAAAAAAGGTGCTGATCGTGGGGAATCGACTAATATGAATGGGCCAATCATTTTGTCTTTTTTGTGGGAAGTAAATTACCTATGGTCCAAAACTCCTCTCCTGGCCCGTTTTGGACCTGATCAAATCTATCTACATGATAGCCACACCAATTCAGTTTTGTATATATATTATCAAATGTATGGAAAAAAAAGAAAGATATGAATTTTAGGAGGGACAAATGTTTTGGAAATATATGTAGGTGAAAAAAGGGTTAAAGATGCAAATCCTTGCCAAGCTGAGGTGAGTCTGGATCACATCCAGAAAGGATGTGATCCTTTCTATAGAGCAGTGGTGTAATAATGGAGAGAGCAGTGCGGTAGCAGTGGTGTAATAATGAGCCAGATCCAGGTTCTAAACAAGCAATGGCTCTGGTAAAACGTTAAATCATAAACCCGTGAACTCATCAACATGCTTAACATTGCTGCCTAGCACAGGAGTTACTGTGCGTACGAAAAAAAGAAAATAGTGAATTGCAATGAACTTGCTTGTGATTCATCAACAGAATGAACATTTACACAGATGTTACACAAATAACTTGACAGTAGTGTAAATGTATCTGAAAATGTATCTATATACATATATGCAGAAAAACATCTTTGTTTAGTCAACACATCTTTGTGTTGACCAAATAAAAATGGAAGTTGTATCGGGGCTAAACGTTGCTAGAATTGGGAAGGAAGTGTATTGATCAGGAAAATTATTGGGGAAACGATCCCAATAGCATATTAGTTAAGCGAGACGCGCACCAGATGAGACATGAAGCGCCGCATTGCACAGTAGAATGGACAGCACACAGGAAGTCCCAAGGTCTTGTTCTGTTGGATGGTGATGGATGATTGACTGAGTGGCACACCAAGGGTTTTGAGCTGAGCTAGAAGTTATAGCGGCATGTCTGACTCAGCCGATGATTGCTCTCGTTGAAAACGTTTTTTATGTAATTTAAGGCTGGTTTTTATTTGTGGTGCAGAGATCTACCCACCAATTTTTGTCCAGGATAATCCCAGACTTTAGCAAAATGCTGGCCGTGGATGTGTTGATCGCTACACAGGAGAATGAACGCACCTGCTGAAATCAAACCACTGTCATTTTGTTGGGTTTTCTGTACAGTTTTATCCTGTATGTCTAAGCATTTTGTATTGGGATACAGAGAATGACGAGGGGAGATGCCTTCATAACATTTTGTTAGAGAGCTTTTGTTCAGGTCATATTTTGGGTATTCGCGTCATTTTAGTATGAACAGTGATTAAAGACAAATCTACGAAAGCGTATTTCTGCCAAGGTAGAAAAAGAAATCAATATAATGTTAGAATGTGAAAACTTTATTGTTATAACAAGATGTTTTTCATGTTAAGATATTTTTACAATATAATGTGAAAAGTTTTCATACAAACTTATAACGTTATAAATATGCATTTTAAAATCCTTCTTGGTGTACCCATACTCATTGCAATATCATCCACCGTGCTCAATAACAGCAAAATCTCACCATGTCTCAACCCAAGTATGAAGTATAATTAATTAATTAAATCCTGTAAATGTAGTAGTAGAAAGCTTTAATGTCCCCAAGGGGCAATTTGTACATTATAACATTAAAACATGAAAAACATCTTGTTCACATTATAACATGACACTGATCTTTTTTTCTACCTTTGCCCCAATACGCTGCTGTACAAATCTCTTGGGCAAGGGTGCCCAAGGGTTTAGTCAAATAAATTCATATTTTTCGACTTTGATTTATCACTGGCAAATGAAGAATTCACAGTATTGTGTATACTTTATGTACCAGTAAACAATTAACCTCAATCCAATCTAAATGATTTTAAAGGAAAAACAGACCGTGAGAACGTGCATGACTCTTTTGCACAACTAAAGCATTCTAAACAACTTGCATGTGGGTAATAAAGGGTGCCACGTATAAACAATTGCTTTAAATCAAGACGTTTATTTAGGCTCAGTAGTGGCCTCTGACCGCTCAAGGAGCCCATGACAGCGTTCTCCTTCCGTAAGGATCACCGGCTCTATCTGTCACAGGAAACACAACACAATAGCTGAAAGGAATCATATTTGCCTGCCACACGAATTCTGTCAACTCTGCTTTTTTTCAACAGGGTTAGGGTTTCCAGACCGGTCATTCACCGACCCTGAGCTTCCCTTTAACTGGAAACTCATTTCCTGCCTCTGTGGGATTTCTTTGTCCCTTTTCCCCTCCCAATGGTTCAAAGCAGCACAATAAACCCTACCACTGGAACAAAGGCAGAAGCAAGGAATGAACGAAGCTCAACCAGTAGCAATGTAATGAGCAACCAGCAATGTAATTTTCAATTGTTTGATTTGGCCTGTGATATTTTTCTTCTTTATTTTTTTTGCAACAAACCCACACATCTACGTAAAGCACCCAGTCATTGATCGTCTGGAATTGGCAGAGCAAGAGGAGAGAGAGGTCGGTCGGGTGAAGATGGAGTGCTTTTTTGACTCGGGTGGAAACCATTGAATGAGAGATGAGACACAAGGGAGCGAAGGAGGTAGGAGAAATAGGACAGACATGATGTGGGAGGGATGATGGGGGGGTTGCATCTTCATGTATTGGTTTGCGCACACAGGTGTTCAACAGCAGCAGCTACTATATAGGTTTGTGCAAAAATAAAGAATTAGGAGCAAAAAACCCTGCAGATGATGGGGCTGGAGCAGCAGTGGAGAGAGAAAAAACAAGACGCGACAACGTTAAGACGGAAGTAAAACATATGTGTGTGATGTGTTATAGTACGTCCTTCTGTGAGCATGAGCTTAGTGCCGAGTAGCGCACACACACACACACACACACACACACACACACACACACACACACACACACACACACACACACACACACACACACACACACACTGTATCTGTGTGTGTGTGTGTGTGTGTGTGTGTGTGTGTGTGCCAGGAAGTGTGTGCGTGTGCTTATGTGAAAGGAAGTGTAGCGTGTGTGAGTAAGTGTGTGTGTGGGGGGATAGGTATATTACAAGATGTTTCGTGTGTTCATGTGTCGTCAAAACAGATGTTTATTAATGACAGGCATGGAGGGGGGCAAGAGCACATGCGGATAACGCCTGCTATGTTACTCTCTCTCTCTCGCCCCGACTCTAACCCCCTCTCTCTCCCTCCCCAACACAGACACACACACACGCACATGGACACGCGCACACAGCACACCGTGGTCACATGCATACTCAAAAACTATGGGTAAAATTTTAGTTTTTTTAACCGTATTTTACAATGACCTTGAAGTGCAAAAGACGGGCACTAATATAAATTCTCTTCTGAAATGTCTTGGTTTTTCATCCAAAGAATCGCCACCTTATCATGGTGGGGGGGTTTGGGTGCCCCTGTGACCCAGGGAGCTGTGTTGTCTGGGGCATTAGCCCCTGGTAGGGGCTCCCAAAGCAAAGTGGTCCCAGGGGAGGGGCCAGACTAAGAGCGATTCAAAGACCCCATGAAGAGACTCCCAAAGAACACAGTCACCTCAACCGGACAAGGGAAACCGGGGCCCACTTTTGGAGCCAGACCTGGGAGGGGAGCTCGTCGGCGAGCGTCTGGTGGCCGGACCTGGATCCACGGGGCCCGGCCGGGCCAAGCCCGAAAAGACAACGTGGAGTCACCTCCCTGTGGACTCACCACCTGCAGGGAGAGTCATTGGGGGCGGGTGCGTTGTAAACCGGGCCGTCGGCAAAAGCAGGGTCCTGCGGATCCCCAGCATCGCCGACTGGTTCTAGGGACGTGGAACGTCACCTCACTGGCGGGGAAGGAGCCGGAGCTGGTGCGGGAGGTGGAGCGGTACCAACTAGATATGGTTGGGCTCACCTCCACGCACAGCACCGGTTCTGGAAACAAACTCCCGGAGAGGGGCTGGACCCTCTCCTTTTCCAGAGTTGCCCAGGGTATGAGGCGCCAGGCGGGTGTGGGCATATTCACAAGTCCCCGGCTGAGCGCCGCTGTGTTGGAGTTCTCTCCGGTGAACGAGAGGGTCGCCTCCATGCGACTGCAAGTCGCTGGGGGGAAGGCTCTGACTGTTGTGTGTACCTATGCACCAAACAGCAGCTCAGAGTATCCAGCCTTCTTGGAGTCGTTGGGTGGCATCCTGGAAAGGGTTCCATCTGGGGACTCCATAGTTCTACTGGGGGACTGCATCCCGGGGGAGGTTGGGAAGATGGAACCTGAGTGGGCCATGTTCAGAGCCTCCATTGTGGAGGCTGCAGCTCGGAGCTGTGGTCAAAAGGCTGTCGGTGCCTGTCGTGTTGGCAACCCAAGAACCCGTTGGTGGACACCAGTGGTGAAGGAAGCCGTCAGGCTGAAGAAGGAGGCCTTTCGGGCATGGTTGGCCCAGGGGTCTCCTGAAACAGTAGACGGGTACCGGGAGGCCAAAAGGACCGCGGCTTCAGCGGTCGCTGAAGCAAAATCCCGGGTGTGGGAGGAGTTCGGGGAAACCATGGGGAAGGACTTTCGGTTGGCCTCAAGGAAGTTCTGGCACACTGTCCGGCGACTCAGGAATGGAAAGCAGGGCTTGGGCTCAGGCTGTTGCTCAGTCGGGGAGGACAACTGCTGACCCAGACTGAGGATATTGTCGGGCGGTGGAAAGAACACTTTGAGGAACTCCTGAACCCGACCAGTACATCCTCTGTGGAAGAGGCAGAGTCTGAAGACTCGGGGGAAGTCTCACCCATATCCTTGGTAGAGGTCACTGAAGTAGTCAAAAAGCTCTTCAGTGGCAAGGTGCCAGGTGTGGATGAGATTCGCCCTGAGATGCTGAAGGCTCTGGACATTTTCAGGCTGGCATGGCTGACACGCCGAGTCAATGTCGTGTGGAGGTCGGGGACAGTACCTGTGGAATGGCAGACCGGGGTGGTGGTCCCCATTTTCAAAAAAGGGGGCCGGAGGGTGTGCTCCAATTATTGAGGTATCACACTGCTCAGCCTCCCCGGGAAGGTTTATTCCAGGACGCTGGAAAGGAGGCTCCGGTCGATTGTCGAACCTCAGCTTCAGGAGGAACAATGCGGATTCCGTCCTGGCCGTGGAACACTAAACCAGCTCTTTACCCTCGCAGGGTTGTTGGGGGGGGGGGCATGGGAGTTTGCCCATCCAGTCTACATGTGCTTTGTGGACTTGGAGAAGGTTTATCAGAATCAGAATCAGAATCAGATTCAGAATTGGCAGATTGCAGCCAATCACCCTCTCTGCGGAGCGGATGATACGCTGCAGTCTGCCCTTGTCCTTGGCGGTGGCAGCAGCGTACCAGATGGTAATGGAGGAGGTGATGATGGACTCAATGATGGGAGTGTAGAAGTGCACCATCATCATCTTTGGCAGGTTGAACTTCTTCAACTGCCGCAGGAAGAACATCCTCTGCTGGGCTTTTTTTGTGATGGAGCTGATGTTCAGCTCCCACTTGAGGTCCTGGGAGATGATGGTTCATGGTTTATGACCGCGTCCCCCGGGGAATCCTGTGGGGGGCACTATGGGAGTATGGGGTACCGGGGCCGTTGGTACATGCCATTCGGTCCCTGTACGAACAAAGTGCGAGCGGCATCCGTATTCTCGGCACAAAGTCAAGCACGTTCTCAGTGGGTGTTGGAGTCCGCCAAGGTTGTGCCTTGTCACCGATTCTGTTCGTGATCTTCATGGACAGAATCTCAAGGCGCAGCCGAGGTGAGGAGAGTGTCCGGTTTGGGGACCTCAGAATTGCATCTCTGCTCTTTGCAGATGATGTGGTTCTGTTGGCTACATCAGACCGTGACCTCCAGCATGCACTGGGGCGGTTTGCAGCCAAGTGTGAAGCGGTCAGGATGAGAGTCAGCACCTCCAAGTCTGAGGCCATGGTTCTCTGCCGAAAAACGGTGGAGTGTTCCCTCCAGGTTGGGAATGAGTTACTGCCTCAAGCGAAGGAGTTCAAGTATCTCGAGGTCTTGTTCACGAGTGAGGGCAAAATGGAGTGGGAGATGAACAGACGGATTGGTGCAGCTTCTGCAGTAATGCGGGCGCTGTACCGGTCCGTTGTGGTGAAGAGGGAGCTGAGCCGGAAGGCGAAGCTCTCGATTTACAGGTCCATCTACGTTCCAACACTCACCTATGGTCATGAGCTTTGGGTAGTGACCGAAAGAATGAGATCGCGGATACAAACGGCCGAAATGAGTTTCCTCTGCAGGGTGGCTGTGCTCAGCCTTAGAGATAGGGTGAGGAGCTCAGACATCCGGAGGGAGCTCGGAGTAGAGCCGCTGCTCCTCCGTGTCGAAAGGAGTCAGCTGAGGTGGTTCAGGCATCTGATTAGGATGCCCCCCGGGCGCCTCCCCTTCAAGGTTTTTCGGGCACGTCCAACTGGGAGGAGACCCCGGGGCAGACCCAGAACCCGCTGGAGGGATTATATATCTCGTCTGGCCTGGGAACGCCTCGGGATCCCCCAGGAGGAACTAGAGAGTGTGGCTGGGGAGAAGGAAGCCTGGGGGGCCCTGCTTAGCCAGCTGCCACCGCAAACGAGAATGGATGGTTTTTCATCTTCGTAGCAGTAACCCAATGAAATGATCACGGTTACATTACATTACATTATCAAGGTTTCTAAATGTTGTGGTTTGACTTCCAGTCATTGTGGCTTTGTACTTTGTATTAGTTTGTGTTTTCGTAGTTGGGGTGCGTGTCCAACGACACCCATTGGGGTGCAGGATTAATTTGTACGCTAGTGTTGGTGTGTGGCATTTCCGGGGCACCACAGTTTCCATCGTATTCAAAGCGATTTTGGAAATGGAAATGAAAATGAATCCAACAGGGAGGCTGAGCAGTGTGATACCATAATTGGAGCACACCCTCCGGTCCCCTTTTTTGAAAATGGGGACCACCACCCCGGTCTGCCATTCCACAGGTACTGTCCCCGACCTCCACGCTACATTGACTAGGCGTGTCAGCCACGACAGCCCGACAATGTCCAGAGCCTTCAGCATCTCAGGGCGAATCTCATCCACACCTGGCGCCTTGCCACTGAAGAGCTTTTTGACTACTTCAGTGACCTCTACCAAGGATATGGGTGAGACTTCCCCCGAGTCTTCAGACTCTGCCTCTTCCACAGAGGACGTACTGGTCGGGTTCAGGAGCTCCTCAAAGTGTTCTTTCCACCGCCCGACAATATCCTCAGTCTGGGTCAGCAGTTCTCCTCCCCGACTGAGCACAGCCTGAGCCAAGCCCTGCTTTCCCTTCCTGAGTCGCCGGACAGTTTGCCAGAACTTCCTTGAGGCCAACCGAAAGTCCTTCTCCATGGTCTCCCCGAACTCCTCCCACACCCGGGATTTTGCTTCAGCGACCGCTGAAGCCGCGGTCCTTTTGGCCTCCCGGTACCCGTCTGCTGTTTCAGGAGACCCCTGGGCCAACCAGGCCCGAAAGGCCTCCTTCTTCAGCCTGACGGCTTCCTTCACCGCTGGTGTCCACCAACGGGTTCTTGGGTTGCCGCCACGACAGGCACCGACAGCCTTTTGACCACAGCTCCGAGCTGCAGCCTCCACAATGGAGGCTCTGAACATGGCCCACTCAGGTTCCATGTCCCCAACCTCCCCCGGGATGCAGTCCCCCAGTAGAACTATGGAGTCCCCGGATGGAACCCTTTCCAGGATGCCACCCAAGGACTCCAAGAAGGCTGGATACTCTGAGCTGCTGTTTGGTGCGTAGGCACACACAACAGTCAGAGCCTTCCCCCCAGCGACTTGCAGTCGCATGGAGGCGACCCTCTCGTCTCACCGGAGAGAAACACTGCTCAGCCTCCCCGGGAAAGTTTATTCCAGGGTGCTGGAAAGGAGGCTCCGGCGATTGTCGAACCTCAGCTTCAGGAGGAACAATGCGGATTCCGTCCTGGCCGTGGAACAGTGGACCAGCTCTTTACCCTCGCAGGGTTGTTGGGGGGGGGGCATGGGAGTTTGCCCATCCAGTCTACATGTGCTTTGTGGACTTGGAGAAGGTTTATCAGAATCAGAATCAGAATCAGATTCAGAATTGGCAGATTGCAGCCAATCACCCTCTCTGCGGAGCGGATGATACGCTGCAGTCTGCCCTTGTCCTTGGCGGTGGCAGCAGCGTACCAGATGGTAATGGAGGAGGTGAGGATGGACTCGATGATGGGAGTGTAGAAGTGCACCATCATCGTCTTTGGCAGGTTGAACTTCTTCAACTGCCGCAGGAAGAACATCCTCTGCTGGGCTTTTTTTGTGATGGAGCTGATGTTCAGCTCCCACTTGAGGTCCTGGGAGATGATGGTTCATGGTTTATGACCGCGTCCCCCGGGGAATCCTGTGGGGGGCACTATGGGAGTATGGGGTACCGGGGCCGTTGGTACATGCCATTCGGTCCCTGTACGAACAAAGTGCGAGCTGCGTCCGTATTCTCGGCACAAAGTCAAGCACGTTCTCAGTGGGTGTTGGACTCCGCCAAGGTTGTCCCTTGTCACCGATTCTGTTCGTGATCTTCATGGACAGAATCTCAAGGCGCAGCCGAGGTGAGGAGAGTGTCCGGTTTGGGGACCTCAGAATTGCATCTCTGCTCTTTGCAGATGATGTGGTTCTGTTGGCTACATCAGACCGTGACCTCCAGCATGCACTGGGGCGGTTTGCAGCCGAGTGTGAAGCGGTCGGGATGAGAGTCAGCACCTCCAAGTCTGAGGCCATGGTTCTCTGCCGGAAAACGGTGGAGTGTTCCCTCCGGGTTGGGAATGAGTTACTGCCTCAAGCGAAGGAGTTCAAGTATCTCGGGGTCTTGTTCACGAGTGAGGGCAAAATGGAGCGGGAGATGGACAGACGGATTGGTGCAGCATCTGCAGTAATGCGGGCGCTGTACCGGTCCGTTGTGGTGAAGAGGGAGCTGAGCCGGAAGGCGAAGCTCTCGATTTACAGGTCCATCTACGTTCCAACCCTCACCTATGGTCATGAGCTTTGGGTAGTGACCGAAAGAATGAGATCGCGGATACAAGCGGCCGAAATGAGTTTCCTCCGCAGGGTGGCTGGGCTCAGCCTTAGAGATAGGGTGAGGAGCTCAGACATCCGGAGGGAGCTCGGAGTAGAGCCGCTGCTCCTCCGCATCGAAAGGAGTCAGCTGAGGTGGTTCGGGCATCTGATTAGGATGCCCCCCGGGCGCCTCCCTTTAGGTTTTCCGGGCACGTCCAACTGGGAGGAGACCCCGGGGCAGACCCAGAACCCGCTGGAGGGATTATATATCTCGTCTGGCCTGGGAACGCCTCGGGATCCCCCAGGAGGAACTAGAGAGTGTGGCTGGGGAGAAGGAAGCCTGGGGGGCCCTGCTTAGCCAGCTGCCACCGCAAACGAGAATGGATGGTTTTTCATCTTCGTAGCAGTAACCCAATGAAATGATCACGGTTACATTACATTACATTATCAAGGTTTCTAAATGTTGTGGTTTGACTTCCAGTCATTGTGGCTTTGTACTTTGTATTAGTTTGTGTTTTCGTAGTTGGGGTGCGTGTCCAACGACACCCATTGGGGTGCAGGATTAATTTGTACGCTAGTGTTGGGTGTGTGGCATTTCCGGGCACCACAGTTTCCATCGTATTCAAAGCGATTTTGGAAATGGAATGAAAATGAATCCAACAAGCTCTACATAAACGTGCCGCTATATATACTCCACAGCAGATCGTCTTTGTCAATTGAAACAGTCAATGTACAAACCAATAATGTCATCATTTATGTGTGAAAGTGATGATGATCGCATTTGGAGCTCTGCAATTTTGGTTTGTTTGGACGCAGCGGAGGCGTTGGGTGTCTGTGGAGCACGTCCATTCATTATTTCAGCAGTGTTTCGCAGACAAATTAAAAAAGTTGACAGAACACTCATTAGACGTGCCACTGATGCTCTGGCAGAGCTTACTGGATGTACATTCTTGATTTTGATTCTAGCAAATTACAATCTATGTTTAACGAGATCACAACTTCATAAGGCAAATGTTTCCGGTTTTTCATTTTTGATTAGACCCTCCCACACACAGCTGATACATCTGGCTCACTGTACACAGTTGGTGTCGGCAACAATAGCATTTGATTGCAAGGTTTTGAACAATTGTTTGCCTTTTTGATGCCTTTTCAGCGAACAGCTGTTTTATTTGACCCGAGTGACTGCAAATTTAATTTATTCAAATGTAAATTAGAACTCGAAAGGATTGTTATGATCAAGCATTGCCACTCAACACCTGGCAATGATAGCTGCAAGAGTGTATATTCCATACGTGTTTTGAAACGTAATGTGTCAAAACACATGATTAAGTTAGAAGAACTAAACTACTAATCTTCACAAAAAAGCCAACATCGATGCAATGTGGTCTGCATTGAATATGCAAACAGAAACGTCCACATGTCATACAATGTAGTCCTACTTGTCATGTGCCCATTCAAAGTGTGCCCCTGCCTGTGGCCGAAATGGCCACTGGTACTGATGCTTGCAGCTTTCTCGAAAACCGCTCACCCAAAAAACTTCAGTCAACACTGCACCTCCTTGGGTCCTCAGCAATACACTCGCCGAGTGCGAGGTCAATTGGATGAATGGTTGTTGAGAAAATCAAAGGACAGGTCATACACACGTACAGAGATTCCTCTCATTATAGTTGGATTACTTTCTGCTATTGAGTCTTGTGCTTTCATTTTTCTTTTCCTCATTATGTCATGTATTTAATTTTTTTTTGTTAAGAATAATACTTTTTTTATCATTATGATGATGCCTGTTGTTTGTTGTATGTGTGTGTGTGTCTGTGTGTGTGGTGTGTGTGTGTGTGTGTGTGTGTGTGTGTGTGTGTGTGTGTGTGTACTTCACCTCCTGGTGGGGTTTCACTTATCCTCCACACTGCGACCAGGATGCTCAGGACCCTCAGTGTCCTGCAGCAGAGACCTGGTGCAGGAGGGGGCAGCGACTCCCCTCTGCAGATAAAGAAGATAAACAGGGAGTGTGTGAGGGACGGAGGAGTGGGGAGAGAGACACAGAGTGGCCTTTGAGTGAGAGGTTGTACTTAAGAAAGGAAGAGGATAGGGAGAGAGAGAGTGTGGGAGGTTATTTTTGAGGTGACAATTTGACAATACTGAACACAAGCACTGAAGTGCCGTCAAAATCATGTCGTCTCTGCTCTTGTGTGTGTGTGTGTGTGTGTGTGTGTGTGTGTGTGTGTGTGTGTGTGTGTGTGTGTGTGTACCTTAAAGAAACACTCCATTAGGGAGTTACACAAGCAGGTCACCCGGGTAAGTGTGGCTGCCTTACACGCAGAAATAGAACAGGACCAAACAGAAAACGCAAGTAAATACACTTAGTCAACAGAAAACGTCACAAATTGTTTATGGTTGTCACCGCTTATGTTATTTTCAGCACATAAACATATTTTTATGTCATTTTTTTTTATTTAATAATTAAATCACAGTTTATATTTGCGTTACAGGTGAGAAGCTTTAGACTAGTGGCCAAGACATAATTAGCCGTATCGTTCTGTTTTCAAATGTTGGGTGGTTTAGTGTGGTGCTGGCTTTGATTCACCACATACTGCCATGGCAGTTACTAACCACTTGTTTATCTGGAAGAATCAGTCACAGGTTCAGGGGATTCCATTGTCTGCAAAGGATATAAACGAAAATAAACCAAAAAACAATTGTGCTATTGTCAGTGACCAACAGTTTATGTATTTACAATTTTATTGAGATAAATCTAATCTGCAGCGGCCCGTCAGTGCTGTAGTTGACTAACCAAATTATTTGGGAGTAAGGAAACCATGAAGATAGGAAGGTCATTCTCATGGAAATTGTGGGAATTTCAGTTGAAAGACCTGCATCGCCTAACTTGGGGAACTGTCATAGGCCAAGATTTAAGATGAAATGAGTTATAGATCACGAGCGGAGTATGTGTGTCATTGGTTCACCTAAAAGAAAATCAGTCACAATGCAATTTCTTGGCAATAAACATAACAGCAAAAGGGACCTTATGATATTGAAGTCATTTCAGTTTTGGTTGCCCAGTGAAAACTATTCCGTTATTATTCTCACAATTGAATGCTGAAGTAATCCTGCAATATAACAGCTATAGTGTGGAGAAAAAGACATTATTGAAGGGGATTCGGGCCACATAGGATCTCTCCATGTAAAGCTAAAGTTGTGGTGCTCCTGTGTGCAGTGTGAGCGAGACACAAAGAGAGAGCGACGGCAGACAGAGGCAGTGCAGTGCTCGTGGAGACATACAGATGTAGTAGAGAGATGGATTATGGATTTCTATGGGAGGAAAAAAGTGAAATATGACTCAAGGCCAGCTGTGTGGCTGATACAACGAGCTGAGTTGACACACGGAGTGTCCAAAAATCATCAATCATCAGCAGCTAAAACAGTAGAATGGATCACCCTCCGACACAGCATCTTAATCACTGAGACACCAAGACACCTGACTCAAACACACACACACACACACACACACACACACACACACACACACACACACACACACACACACACACACACACACAGACATGTGTATATTACTGCATCTGTATTTAACATCCTGCACAGTTGTTTTTTGTTTAAACATTTTTTTTGCAATGCCCAGAAAACGTATTGTATGTGTAAGATAACAGAATACATTGGATTGCACTGCTATGTGGACATGTGTGTGGTGTGTGTGTGTGTGTGTGTGTGTGTGTGTGTGTGTGTGTGTGTGTGTGTGTGTGTGTGTGTGTGTGTGTGTGTGTGTGTGTGTGTGTGTGTGTGTGTGTGTGTGTGTGTGTCTGACAGACTGTCCACGTATATGCAAGTGCATTCGCAAGTGGCTGAGAAAATGTGTGTCAATGTGTTCCAATAAGCCCAATGTCTGACATAATAATATAAAGCTGACTCATCTCTGAGCCGGAAACAAACAAACACACACACAACATCATAATATCATAAAATAAAGCTGCACATGAAGAACAAAAGTATAAACACGTACATGTAACAACATCAAGCAAAGGCACATAAACATTGTATAGTGTAGCAAGTAAATTAATGAGGATAACATTCACTGACTTAGCAACTGTCAAAGTGCCATAGTTTCAGGATTCATATCAACCAAAATTGACCGGGGTGTACGTTTATTAAAGACTGGTTTGAGAAGGAGATAACTCACCATTGATTGAATCAATCCAAGGTAACCCCAAACTTGTTAAAGTATAAAGTCACAAAAGCAATATTCACAACACAGCGAGAGCGAAGCATCCAATTTTGTCACATCCCAACAACCGATTGCCTTAATTGCCATGGAAAAGTCCTTGTCATTGGCTGTATTTCATGCTTAATTTCTCCATAATCAGTGCACCAGATTAATGCACCTAGATTGAATAATATTGACATTTTCTCTGAAAATGAGAGACTGGGTGGACATGTCAGTTTGGCTCAATCTAAATGTTTAGTGGCTTGATTCTTTTGATTACCTTTTTTAAGAAGATAAGAAGAAGAGAAATAGAATAATAAAAATAAAATAACAAATTTACAAATTCACAGTAAGTCTAAGCCTAAGAGGAATATACAAATATAAAAAGATAGGCAAGATATTCGGTCAGCGAAACAAGTTGGCAATGGTTTGGCTCAATAAATTGGTTCATATTGTTACGTCTGGTCGTTCACAGACAGAGACTGTTACTTTAGGGACTGTTTACGACAGTCCACGGTCTCGCCTTACGGACTGCCGTTTCTGGTTTACGTGTGTGTCTTCTTATGCATGTGTGATTGTAAGAATAAATGGAGATGCCTAGTCTTCGACTTGAGCTCTGGTAATCGACTCTTTTTGCGGATATAACATTGACGACGAGAGATGGCTGATTTTTCCACCACCCTCTCTGTTCCTAGCCCTACCAGGAGAGCGACCAGAGCCGTGGTCTCGCTGGATTTCCTCGTTCGAAACGTATGTCCTTGCTGCCGGCTTAGAGGATGTATCCGAGGGGAGACGATGTGCACTGCTGCTGCACTCGAACCCGAACGCATGTTCGGAACTCTCGGCACCGCAACGACGATCACAGAGACAGTGGAGCTACTAAGAGGAGACTTTGCCGCTCCGCAGAGTGCCCTCCTCCGTCGTACCATATTCAGACGGCGGTATCAACACGTGGGGGAGTCGGTGACGCAGTACGTGGTGGATCTATGGGGTTTACCCAGCTTGTGGAAGTTTGGGGTGTTGCAGGATGGAATGGTACATGACCAACTTATCGTACATACGAACTGTGACAAAATTAGGGAAAGGCTGTTGTTAGAAAAAGATGACCTGACATTAGCAGCAGCTTTAAACCTCATGGTCCAGGTTGAATATGCTCTCGGATGTGGAGCGAGTCTGTCAGCCTCTCCCATCTCGCTCTGCCCAAATGCGCCACTACCCCACGTGAGTGCAGACAGCAGCGGGGAGAGCATACTGTTAGCTTCCCAGTCATGCGACTGCTAACACCAGAGGAACTCACCGCCCAGTTCCACGGGTCCAATGTTTTCTCCAAACTGGATCTCCGCCAGGGTTACCTCCACCCTGAGAACCGCAACCTCACCGCATTTATCACCCACAAAGGGGTCTTCTGCTATGAACAAATGGCTTTTGGTTTAAGTTCTGCCCCCAGCAGCTTTCAAAAAATCATGGCCGCCATCTTCGCTGGGATCCCAGGTGTGGCCATCTACCTTGATGACATTGTGGTCCACAGGGCCACTGCCAAGAGACACGACGAGCGCCTCCACAGAGTTTTCAGGGTGATGGCCGAACACCACCTCACACTCAACGATGAGAAGTCTGTCTTTGCCGCCCCAGCCATCGAGTGTGTAGGGTTACTAGCATACTATCTCTGTTTCCTGCCACAGCCCTGGCTCTAGACGCCTGCCTGCTCAGACGCCCTGCGCCTCCTGAAGTCCCAGCTCACCTCTCCACCAGTTCTAGCACACTTTGACCTGGCCAGCCCCACGCTCGTCACATGCGACGCCTCCGCCTTGGCCATCGGCGCAGTGATGTCCCAGCCACAAGGCGGGGTGGAGAGGCCGATAGCCTTTGCCTCTCAAGCCCTCAGCCCCACGGAACATAGGTACTCAGTGGGGGAGCGGGAGGCCTTAGCGTGCCTATGGCTTGTGAGCGCTGGCACATGTACCTTTTACGGACGTGCATTCACATTGAGGACAGATTACCAGGCCCTCACCACACCTCTGGCCACGTCAGGCTGGTTGGAAGAATAAATTGAGAAGCCTAGTCTCCGACTTGAGCTCCGGTAATCGACTCTTTTTGTGGAAATAACACTGATGTTGACATGTTCAGTACAAAAAACTAAACTTGTGTTTTAGGGGAGGAACTGGCCACACTGTTGCATTGGAGAAGACAATGCAATCAACATGTTTCTGATGTTGTAGGATGGTACTAAACCTCAGAATGTCGCCAAAGTCAAAGTGTTTTCTTAACAGTGAAATTCTAGTGACATGGCAGGCAACGATAAGATAGATAAATTAGCAAGAAACAAGATTAAAGTAGCTTTAAAGATATACTGTATATATATCTATCTATATATATATATATATATACATTGAATGGCAAAATATAAATAATAAGATAATACAATACACTAACACAATGTACATAATAATGGTCAAAGAAAAAATATATAAATATATATGTCATGTTATGTTGACTGAATGCTATGCAGTAGCAGGAATATGGCATATGGCATGTCATAGTAGAAATATACAAAAGATAGAGAATCAGAGCATATGTATCCAGAGTATTTAAATATCATAGGGAATATGACATGATATCTCAGATATGTATCCAGAGTATGTATCCAGAGTAGTTGAATGATCTAAATATAAACAATGTTATAAATGTACATTTAAAGTGATCAATACGATCTATGAGATTGGTGTTGCTGGTTGAGAAGCCTGATGGCCTGTGGGAAAAAAAACTGTTTTTGAGTCTGGTAGTCCGTGCCTGGATGCTCCGGTAACGTCGGCAGCAGCGTGAACAGTTCATGGCCTGGGTGCCTGTGGTCTTCGATGATTTTGTTTGCTTTCCTATGGTAGTGTGGTAGATGTTTTGCACGGCTGGGAGATGGCAGCCGATGATGCGCTCCGCTGTCTTCACCACCCTCGAAAGGGCCTTGCGATCAGCAGCAGAGCAGCCGCTGAACCAGGCAGTAATGCAGCCAGAGAGGATGCTCTCCATGGTGCACCTGTAAAGTTTGTGAGGGCCAAACTTCTTGAGACTCCTCAGAAAATAGAGGCACTTTTGGACAGTTTTTACAGCCGAGTCCGCTTGCCTGGACCAGGTGAGGTCATCTTTGATGAACACACCAAGCAGCTTAAAGCAGGAGACTTTCTCTACTTCAGCTCCGTCAATGTGTATGGGACCATGGCCTGCCTCCTGTCACTTCCTGAAGTCCACGATCATCTTCTTAGTCTTGCAGTCGTTAAGAAAGTTTGTTTCCCTGGCACCATGTTGCCAAGTCCCTGACCTCCTCTCTGTAGGCAGTCTCATCATTGTTGGTGATGAGACCCGGGATATGTATAAATGTAGTAACTATATCGTAGAACATGTTTATGTAGGGCATGGCCAGCAGGGACATTAATTGGAGGCAGGCCAACGCACAAATATGCAATGAGTAAGAATTACTTAGGCTGAAGTAAAATTGTTTAAATGCCATAAATCAAACCATGTAACCCCTTTGAAATCAATAAATTGTCCTTCTTACTCAAACAATAATTTTATTATCTGTAATTGTATCATTTTATTTATGTTATCAATGTGATAATGAGTAGTAATTAAATAAATCTTTACCAAATGTATTTGCATGCACTTTATGAGCTATCACAGTAATGGAGGAGTCCATAGCATGATAACTATCTCTTCCTCCAAGCCATTTCCATGTTGCCCTGCCCCTGCCATCTGTACATCTCTCAGACTTTGGGAGCCACCAGCCGTTCACAATGACTCTTCACACACCCTGTCCAATGCTGCAAGAACATGTCCTCAAACAGCCAAAGTCCAACTGCTGCCTCTAATATAAGAACAAATGAGAACGTACCAAAGGAAACACAATAAGGTGGCTTCTAAGAACCCTTATGGAGGGAAACCCCACGGTCCTTTTTCAGTACACAGCACAAACCCTGTTTCAGAAATGGATCACATGTTGGAAAACCAGCCACAGGAGGAGATATCCATACACACACACACACACAGACCTGACCTTAGCTGGGTGAACACCTTTCCTCTTTCCCTCCCGCGCACGCCAGCTAATACCACGCAGCTTCCCAGGGTCTCAAACGTTTTTACTGACAGGGGGACAAGGCAGAGCTCTCGGCACGTTCCCCATTAGTCTTGATTGTGTGTTTAGCGATGCCGTGACATTTAAATCCACACGCGATTGACTGCTCTTTATTAGCAACTCCCTTTATAGCATCCCTCTCTCCTCTTCTTTCTTTTCCTCTCTGTCTTTCTTCCTCTCTTTTCTCACTCTCTCTCGCTTTTTAGCTTTCATTATGTCTTTCCTTCTTTCTCTCTCTCTCTCTGTCTCTCTCTTTTCTCTATCCCATCTCTCTTTTCTATTTCTCTCTATCGCTCTCTCTTGCTCTTTTCCTTACTTCTCTCTCTATCACTATCACTCCACCCTCTGTTGAATTTTGACTTGAAACATCACAGTGCAATACAAAAACGTTTTTTAACTGTTACTGTACTGTGCATGTTATTTTCTCCATTTCTTTGCTCATTCCAAAGCTATCTTGCTCACTATCATTCATAACTGTTTCAAACAGCTAGTTGTTGGCTAGAGGTGCAAGTGCCTTAGGAGTGTGTTTTGATAGGTGAATCTAAGACTCGGGAGGACTCTACCTGTCTGCCCTTGTAATTTTTGACAGTAGTGAAATCCAGGTTGTTTTCCTTCTGGGCAGGTTAACCATCTGTTCTTTCGCTAGTAAGACTGCCGGTAACTTTTTTTGACAGTTTATCTGAAATAGTACATTTTAAAAAGAGATCTAATTGAATTAGCTTGTCGCCCCCCCTGCTCCTCCGCCCTCCCCCTACCAGGTATTTTTCTATTTTTGAAATGACGCCAGATGTGAGCAATCAATGGCAAATAACTTCTCACTGATTTAGGTTGCAACTGACAAAATGTGGCCACCCGTCGACACCCATGTACAACGAGTACACACTTTTATTTGTTTGCTTGTTTTATAGAGGGCTTAAGTGAAATGTGTTTGACAGTTAGAGCGTGGCCAAAATTGGACCATGTAACAGGACATCAAGCAACACCAGCTGTTGTATTCATACATAAACGACTACGTTATGCTTCTGGATCAAGATGTTTCGACAAGCTACTCAAAAATGCAGTAGACTTATACTTTCTATACTTTTGTTAATATGGAGAAAAAAATAGGAAATGTTTAGAACATTTACAATTAATTAATTTAAAATGATATGTGCCATGTGTATTTCTCATATAACCAAGATAATTTGTTTGTCTATTTGGCCGTAACCACTTGGCCTTGAAGCCTCTACGGGAACTAGGGATAATGGGACTAACATTGTTGTGAAATGCATTATATGGTGCTGTGGTTGACCCCCCATCCAATTTAGCAAGGCAGTATCAATACACTTACATAATGACCAAAAAAAGACAAGCTGGGAGCGGCTGGATGAAGAAAGCGGACAGTGAGAGGGAATAGCGAGGCGTAGATAGATGGCAGTGGAAGGACACGCTGTAGGACAGCGTGACAAATGGATTGCTCTGGCCTGCACTCTGCGTTATCGATGTCCACTCCTACACGACCTCTTTTCATGCCCACTTCTCTTTTTTTGTTGCCTCCTTTTTTCCGCCTCTTTTTTTCGCCAGATTTTGTAATCTAATCTGTTTGGTCTTATTTTGTGCCCTGTCATTTTATTGTTTGCAGGCAGAGGCCACACCCTTTGTCCCATCGCTCTCGCGTCACATTTGATTGGACATTTGGCAATGCATAACTCAATTAAATTATATGAAAGAGAAATTAATGTACAAATATAAAAAACAGTGTCGGAAACTGTGCTTTTAGAATTTATTTCATGGTTTTTTTTCTGGATTAGGAAATGTTTGCTCCTTATCTACTATCTCCTTATCTCCTATTTGCTCGTTATCTCATATTATCTTCCTGTTCCTGTCTCAGCCATACTTTGTCTCACTCTTTAATTATACTTATCTCAAAGTTTATTTTGGCTAACGCTCCAGTAGTGAGCTGATGGAAAAAGAGACAGCAATTGAGAGGTGAGCTTTGTCATCACAATTCACCAAAATCAATCATCATCAATCATCACAATCATCATCCAATTGCCATCTGGGGGCCCTTGGTGGAGATACTGGACTCTAGTGACCAGACTTTTTGCAGCAACAAACCCTGCACATTGGACCCCTGCTTCTTCCCTCACTCCCCCTTCACCCACCCCTACCAGCCTTACCTGCTTTAACCCCCTCTCCTCTGAAGAAGTCAACAGGCTTGTGACATCCAACCATGCCACCACCTGCCCCCTTGACCCAATCCCATCCTCTCTTCTCCAAGACATCTCAGGCGACATCCTTCCCTTCCTCACCACCCTAACTAACACCTCCCTCACTTCAGGCCTGTTTCCGACTGCCTTCAAGACCGCTAGAATCAAGCCACTCCTTAAGAAACCCACCCTGGACACCACCGACGTCCGACATTACAGACCTGTGTCTCTCCCATCATTCCTCTCCAAAACCATAGAACGTGCTGTCTCCACCCAACTATCATCCTATCTCTCCGAGAACAACCTGCTCGACCCTCATCAGTCAGGCTTCAAAGCGGCGCACTCCACGGAGACGGCCCTGCTCGCAGTATCAGAGTCCCTTCGCGACGCCAGAAGCTCTTCCCTCTCATCCGTGCTCATCCTCCTTGACCTGTCCACCGCTTTCGACACAGTGAACCACCAGATTCTCCTCTCCACCCTGGCAGAGCTTGGCATCACTGGAACTGCGTTATCCTGGTTCACTTCCTACCTGACAGATCGCACTTATCAGGTCACATGGAATGGCTCCCTGTCCAGACCCTGCACCCTTGACACCGGAGTACCCCAAGGCTCAGTACTGGGACCCCTTCTGTTTTCTTTATACATTAGATCTCTCTGCTCTGTAATCACATCCCACGGCTTCTCCTACACCCACATCGCAACACGCATCTCAAAATGCCTGGCCGACATCAACAGATGGATGACCGCCAACCACCTGAAGCTCAACCTCGACAAGACTGAGCTTCTCTTCATACCGGGTAAAGACTGCCCTCAGATGGACCTACTTGTCACCATCGAGGACATCGAAGTCTCCCCTGCACCCACGGCAAGGAACCTTGGTGTGGTACTGGATGACCAGCTGTCCTGCAACGCCAACATTACCTCTGTGGCCCGATCTTGTAGAATTGCTCTCTACAACATCCGCAAGATCCGGCCCTTCCTCAGACGTAAAGCAGCGCAGATCCTGGTCCAACCACTCGTTATCACTCGTCTCGACTACTGCAACGCTCTCCTTGTTGGACTCCCCGCCTCAACAATCAAGCCCTTACAACGCATCCAGAACGCAGCAGCACACCTCGTGTTCAACCTACCTAAATTCTCCCATGTAACCCCCCTCTTCCGCAACCTCCACTGGCTCCCGGTAATCGCTCGCATTCGATTCAAGACACTGGTACTGACTTTCATGGCTGTCAACGGAACCGCCCCTACCTACCTCCAAAAATGAGTCCGACCCTACGCCCCAGCCCGAGCACTCCGCTCGGCAACTTCTGCCAAACGACTGGTACCGCCTTCACTAAAAACAGCCAACATCGCTCTTCCAAGTCCCAACTCTTCACGGTTCTGGCTCCGCAGTGGTGGAATGAGCTCCCGGCTCATGTCAGGACGGCCGAGTCGCTCGCCAGCTTCCGCAAGAGACTCAAGACCCACCTGTTCAGAGTTCACCTGGACTCTACATAACCCCCCCAAGCCCTAACCTGCGTGTTTATATGTCTTAACACCTATTAATGGCACTTAGCATTGTTGTTCGTTCTCAGATGTTGTAGCACGCTTAGAATTGCACACCTGCCCAGCTACTTATGCAGGCAACTTGGCAATTACGAAACTCGTTCTATTCGTCTCGTAAATATGAATGCTCGAAAACAGCTCTATTCTTATCTTCAGGTACCACAGTGATATATTGCTGCCTCTCCTTCAACAAATGTACTTTTTGTAAGTCGCTTTGGATAAAAGCGTCTGCCAAATGCCCTAAATGTAAATGTAAATGTAAACATTTTCAGTCATGTGGGAATTGAAGGAAGCCTTGTCCTCATCTGTAATTAGATGAGGGCATGATTACAGGTGAGAACAAAAATAGATGAATAAATAAGACATTAATCTTTTGTAGGTCGACCCTTGCAAAATTGAATAGCCAGCTAGCAGTGAAGAAGCAACAACAAATCCTGCAGGCATACTCAATTGATATAGTTTATATAAGCTTGTGTCGGACATTGTAAAATATGAGTTCAAGAGTGTGAAATTGGCCTTACATTCAAGTCCTTGTCCGTACACACAAGGATATGGAGTTAAGTGTTCAGAATATGTAGAATGAAAATCTTTTTTAATTTTTTTCACAAATTATTATCAATATGACCAGCGTATATTATAAGGTATTTCTAACTTGCCATGCCCCGTGATGTGTAAGGACACAGAATGACCATTAATTTACTAAGATTTAGTGAAGGTCCAATGATTCCTTTAGTGTCGTTACGATTCTGCAAACTGAACACATGGCATTTGTTTCTCTGCGAATGGCCACGTTTGACAGGGGACGCCGCATCATTTCACCATTCTGTTATTTACCCAAATGTATTTGTTGTGAGATTGGATGAACCAGCCTTAAGCGATGATCAAACATTGCTTTATTTTTCTTGTTCGTGAAAAATGGTTTATCAAACACAAACAATGGCAGGCCAGTAGGATGGATTCAGCCTAGCAAAATAGTGAGATATTTTCAAGTTAAATCCAATCTAAAGTTGAAGCATGCAGCTATGAAATGGCGGTAATTAGTGCACAAAAAAGCTGCGATTCCTCTCTGGAAAAGTCAAATGGAGAGCCCTAGAGAACTTACATTGCATAATCACAGTTCCCAATTGATGATTTTTTTTTTTTACAAATCTATGTCTCTATAGTGCGATTTTACAGCTAACATTTGAGGTAGAACTCAGACTTTTTCAGAAAACTGAAATACACATAACTCTTGTTGAATTGTACACAATATAAATCTTCGTAATTTGTACGATTTTTTCTTGGTCCGGCCACCTCTTGTGAATGAGACCGACTTGTTTCAAGAGGAAGGTTAAAGGTTGGGTTAGGTGAAATAAAATGAAACAAAAATAGGCTGTCTGAGAGAGGGAGAGCACCATTTCTCCACAACACATTGAAATATATAATATATATTAAATACTGATGCACTAAAGCCTCTGTGAACTCCAACCGTAAATGATTGTCCCAACTAAAGTGAAGGGCTTTCTGCTTTTTACATTTGTATATCTTTGGTCACTATAATGTGTAATGTGCAACATTTCTACGTCTTTGATCATTATTATGTGTAATGTCTGAAGGTCATTCTCACTGTGTACATAATACAGTAAGTGTTAAGCATTTGAAAGATAGACTCTGAAAAGAAGATTATGAAACATGAGCAACTGCATTAGTTTGCACAGAAGGAAATAAGGAGCAAAAGAGAAATTATAAGTAAATAAATATGAAGTGAATAAGCGTCATAAGCGTCAGAGCAGCAACCCAACAGAGGAGAGGAGGAGAGGAGCAGTGGAGCATGTGTAACATGTTGGCAGCAGAGAGAGAGAGAGAGAGAGAGAGAGAGAGAGAGAGAGAGAGAGAGAGAGAGAGAGAGAGAGAGAGAGAGAGAGGGTCGGGGGAGCAAAAGGCTTGTAAATGTTGGATGAGAGGAGTATACATGGCAGCGTGACTCACCACTGCTGCCCTGCCACTTGTGAGGGCAAGTGCTTTACACACACTTATACAGTACACACGCACGCACACACAACCTTGCACTCACGCATGGACACACATACACACACACACACACACACACACACACACACACACACATACACGTGCACTTGCAGTAGGGATGTGACAACCCCCCCCCCCCCCATCTCCTGTTTGCTCTTTGTGAGGCACAAGTCAAGCAGCTTTTCCTCCCCTTTAGTTGGGCAGGTGAAATATTTATGAGTGTTCTCAGTGAACGCTTTTTAACCTCTGCTTGACCCTGCTGCAGCATTAGCCAGCTTCTTAGAAAGAAAGGCAGAGAGAAAATCATAAAGAACGAGCAAAGAGCAGAAACACATACCAGAGTTAAATTTGGATGATGATTATGATGACAAGATTGAGAGCATAGAGAGAGGGAGTGTGAGAGAGAGATAGAGTGTGAAAGAGAGAGAGAGAGAGAGAGAGAGAGAGCAAGAGAGAGAGAGAGAGAGAGAGAGAGAGAGATGTCAATGAAAGGGCAGGAAGAGAAGGCTGTTGGGAGGAATTGAAGAGGTTCTGAGTGATTATCACATTTCCTGTTCCCAAACTCCCACCATTTTGATAATTTTCTCCCACCATTTTTTTTATGAACATGTCTGCTACTTTCCTTCTCTATCTTTGTGTCTCCTTCTTCCCCCAGAGATGCTGCATGTGTGAGGCTGTGTACTGGGGGGTAACCAGACAGAGCAGCACACAAGCAGTGCTTGATGGTGGAATTTACAGTTAGAGTGCAATTGCTAGCCAGAGGTTAGGCATAACATGGCTTTATTAAAAGCAATTGTTCATCTATGAAACAATACAACCAAAATAACAATGATGATTATAAGAATACTTAAATTTTTTTTTAATTCATTAATTACATGCATATTAGATGCTTCTCCTTTATTCACCTTTGGTGAATATAGCATTGACCATGAGGAGTTGACATCGGTTGTCATCAGACAGTGTCCGATGTTCATTGAATGTTTCAACCCTGACCCTGAATCCTGCGAGCCGCTGCCCTCCTCTCCTTCTCTGTTGTTTCAATGGCTGTGAGCATTCTCCACACTGACTGCACAGGGAATCCTCTACAGCCGACCTCGACCGGGAATAGCCATGCCTGCCATCCTTTCCCCCTGCAGTCATGCAGAAGGTCCTGGTATTTGTCGTTCTTCATTTCAAACGCTTGGTCGCACCCTTCTTCCCATGGGGCTGTAAGTTTGATCAGGATGATCTTCTTCGCCTCTTCAGACCACATAACTACATCCGGCCTCAGGGTTATCTGGACAACCTGGGGGAACTGCAGCCTTCCTCCCAGGTCTACCTCTATGTCCCAAGGCCCCTTGGGCCTTTTGCAGCAAGCTTTTTCTTGTTGCTGTGGTTGATGGCTTTTCTCCCACTCTCACAAACTTGATTAATGGTGCGTTCTCATGCGGGTGGTGTTTCTTATGTCTCTCATGCTCCAGGGTGTTCGCAAGTGTCATGAGCCCCTTATCATGGCACAATCGATATCGTCCTTGTTTGAGTGCTGTTTTACACCCTGATAGGATATGCACCATGGTGCCCCTCGCCCCACACAGCCTGCATCGTGGGTCCTCCCTCATGCCCCACTTGTGCAAATTTGTTGTCGGAAGCGTGTCATACACTGCTCGTAGCAGGAAGGAGATGCAGAACAATTTCAATTTCCATAGATCTGCCCATGTGATCTTCCTCTTGGGGAGGTCCCATTTGGTCCAGGCTCCCTGGGACTGTAGCTCCACAGCCCTAGATCCTCCTCCAGGTTCGGTACTTCCTCATGGATCATGGCTCTTTTCTCCTTGCTGTCTGCCTTCCCCCATTGTTGGAAATGGGAAGTTCCGAGAGTCTGTCTTCTTGTGCATGGCATTCCAATGGTGTCACGTAGCTTCAGCATGCTCTCAGCTTTTGGAACAGAGGTGTCAGCTGCCCAGTTGTGTCCTGATCTTGTAAATGGTAAATGGTGAATTGTAAATTAATTGCATTTATATAACGCTTTTATCCAAATCGTTTTACAGTTGCCTCACATTCACCCATTCATACACCGATGGCGGTGTCAACCATGCAAGCTAACAACCAACATGTCAGGAGAAGTTAGGGTTCGGTGTCTTGCTCAGGGACACCTCAACACTTAGCTAGACGGAGCCCGGGGATCTAACAAGCAACCTTCCTGTTGCCAGACAAATGCTCTTACCTCCTGAGCAACTGCCACTCAATATGACTGCATTTTGCCACCTTAAATTCCTCCACCATGGATGGCAGAGGAAGTTGAAGCTGTCCCGATCTTATGTAGAGGCCAACTGAAGAGAAGCTTTTAGGGATTCCCAGCCACCTTCGAAGGTGCTCTCTGCTCCTTCTACACTTGTCATAGGAACTTCGTACACGGTCAACAGCCACATGAGTCTCGGCAGCAGTCCATGTTTGTAGAGCCGTGCTTTAAACTTCCCCGGGTGTCCAGATTTTCTGATCCTCCTCAACCTTTCCTCTGTCTGTTTTTCGGTGCTGGTGATGTCCCTGTCGGTAAGTGAATCATCAAACCACTTTTTGTTTTTGGATTCTCCTCTATTGATGGAATTGCCTCTCCCTGCACTTGCAGCTTGAACCTGTTTCACCATACTCTGGTGATCAGCACTGTTAGCACCCACCGCGCCTCCACATGGGATGTGTTTGTCATAGTAAGATTGTCCATGAAACCTCTTATTGGGGGTTGTCAAATGCCCAATTCAATTTTCGGTCCTCTGGCTTCTTTCCCAGCAGCTGTTATAAGGAGGTTAATTTCCATGATGAAGAGGATAGGGGGTATTGTACAGCCAGTTATGATTTACTTTTCCAAGTTTTGCCACCAGTTGTAAAGTTGAACCGTATCTGGATGCCTTCGAAGAAGCTTGTGACCATTCTCTTGATGTGCAGAGGGATGTGGTAATGATCTTGTCATGGGATACAGGAGAACCCAAACGCAAGACCCAGACTCGGAGTATATGAACAAAAGAATACTTATTTATTTACATGAGACAGGCAGGTAAGCAGGCAGGCAGGCAGGCAGGCACGGAGAGGAACGGCTGTCTGAAGACGGGTACAATCCATACGGATTAACTCAATGGTGACTAACACAATGATCTGGCGATGAGTGGGTGGAAAGGCGGGCTTTTTATCCTGTAGTTGATTGTAGATAAATTGCAGGTGTGAGCGCAGAGCAGGTGCAGCTGAGGCGGCACCGGAGTCCGAAGCCACGCCCACCCACACACAGTGAGCCCGGAGACCCGGCCGAGACACAGAGAAAACACATAGGCACGGCCGAAACCGTGACAGATCTAATGCTGCATAAATGGGGGCATGAGGGATTTATCCGTACGCATTGGCCAGGTCTAGCCAGACCACTGTTCCAGACATCCAGAGAAGCCTGGAATCACAATTGTTGGAGAGAGGTGACGATGAATCCGTTCTCAGTCATGTACAAATTCATCCTTTTAGCCAGTACCGAAAAGAAGATTTTGCCTTGTCCACATAGAAGTGAGATTATTCTGAATTGGCTGATGGTTTATGGTGATGATGATGACAATGATAATGATGAGCTGTCTTTCCACTGAAGCACAACAAATATGAAATACCATCTTTGTGTTTGCTAATGTTAATACTAACGCTAAGACTAGGACTGCCACTCAGTCGGGATCAAGCCGTGTTCGTCAGAATACGCTAGCAGAGTGCATTCAGGGCAAGTCTCTCAACAAGCTAAATTCTAAATTGACCAACGCAATTGCTCAATTGATCGCCATGGACTGTAGGCCCATCAACATTTTTGAAGACCAGGGGCTACAAGGCATTATCCAGATTGCCTCAGGCGACCCATCATACAAGCCACCTTCGAGGGGAACTTTTTTCGCAAGAATTCATAAATTGCATGAAAAGGCAAAGAAAAGAGGTGAAGAAAAGGCAAAGTAGGAATTGGCACAAGCTAAATGTATTGCACTGACTGGAGACCACTGGACATCAGTAAGCAACCATAACTACCTTGGTGTAATGGCACACCTAATCGATTACAAATGGCAACTGCACTCATTCGCTTTAGGTGTTGTGAACGAATTAAAGGCATTTTGTCGAAGCATGCACTAGCCAATTTATTGAAGTTGCACAGGAGTGGGAGATCACCACTGTAGGGACAGATAGTCCTCGCAATATGATAGCGGCAGCAAGAATACTGTAGTGCATATATTATAGAGAGGGTAATCACAGTGGCTCTCTGTGACAGCAGGTTTGTCGATGCTTTAGCCAAATTTCTGAAAAATGTCAGACATTTCAAACATAGTCCAGCTAACACGGCAGAGCTGAAAGTTCAGCAAGCCTCTGATGGGCAAGAAGAGGTGTCACTCGTCCAGGATGTACCAACGCGCTGGAATTCACCTCTCGAAACGATAAAGTGGGTCGAACACAACAAAGACCCACTGAAGGCAATGCTGGCGCAGCAGAAGCATATTAACCATGCTAACCTCAGCTGAATATGACAGGCTGGCAAAGTTGGATACACTGCTGGTAGGTACCATGCAGGTAAGGTGATTTCCCTATCCTCTTCTATTTTAATTCATGACAAACCCAATTAGAATAATATAATATATTATTGTATTTTAGAAATAATTTTAGGCCTGTCCCCAAAATGGGTGTTATCCATCCATCCATCCATCCATTTTCGTCCGCTTATCCGGGGCCGGGTCGTGGTGGCAGCCGGCTAAGCAGGGCCCCCCAGGCTTCCTTCTCCCCAGCCACACTCTCTAGTTCCTCCTGGGGGATCCCAAGGCGTTCCCAGGCCAGACGAGATATATAATCCCTCCAGCGGGTTCTGGGTCTGCCCTGGGGTCTCCTCCCAGTTGGACGTGCCCGGAAAACCTCCAAAGGGAGGTTGTGTAAATGGGTGTTATCTGAATGAAAATTGTCATCATTAATTCTGTTGGTCTTGTGTGTTTATTGGTACGTCACTGAGCTAGGTCACTTCCGGCGCCGTCTTGGGCGGCTGCCAGCCAGAGTTGCCGCGGGGCTCCATTGTGTACACCAGAGATCAGATGCTGAACCTCCGACTGTGTGGCGGGGCCGGCGGGAGACCTGACATCCCCAGGGAACTGAGGAGGAAATAACAGGGCTGCAGGGCCGGGAGGAGAAGACGGCTAAAGAAGAGAAGATATCGACCGTACCCGTCCATCGTCATGGGGAACGTATGATCTCTGGTGAACAAGATGGACGAGTTAACATCACTCACAAGGATCGAGAGTGTGTTTCGGGAGGGCTCTGTTATGTGCTTCACGGAGACTTGGCTGCATGAATGTTCCGGACACTGTAGTGGACTTAGCTGGCTTTCAGCTGGTGCGGGCGGACAGGAGTTGCAATGAAAGCGGCAAGAAGAAAGGAGGGGGAGTCGCTGTTTAAGTGAACAACAGATGGTGCAACCCTGGACACATTACAGTGAAGGAACGTGTGTGCAGCCCGGACATCGAACTGCTGGCAGTGAGTCTCCGTCCATATTACCTGCCCAGAGAGATTACCCAGGCCATTGTTATTGTTGTTTATATTCCTCCCGCGGCTAATGCTTCGCGGGCTGCTGACGTCATCAACTCCGTGACCGTGCGTCTAGAGACACTGCACCCAAGCGCATTCATATCAATATCAGGTGATTTTAACCATGCCACTCAACTGACATCAACCCTGCCCACATTCAAACAGTTTGTGGACTGCAAAACCAAGGAAAATAAAACACTGGACCTGCTGTATGCGAATGTTAAGGAGGCATACAGCTCCACAGCTCTCCCCCCTCTGGGCAGATCAGATCACAATCTGGTCTACCTGAGGCCCCTCTATAAACCTGTGGTTCAGAGGCAACCAGTTGTCACCAGAACTGTACGGGGGTGGTCTCAGGACGCAGAGGAGACTCTCCAGGGCTGTTTTGAGCTGACAGACTGGGATGTTCTCTGTGATGGACATGGGCAGGACATAGACGGACTCACAGGCTGCATAGGGCTGACTATGTAAATTTCTGCACAGACTGTGTGATCCTGACTCAGACTGTGCACTGCATCCCCAACAACAAACCCTGGGTGACTAAAGACATTAAGGCATCACTGAACAGGAAGAAAGCGGCCTTCAGGAGTGGAGTCAAGGAGGAGATGAAGAAGGTGCAGAGAGAACTGAGGGAAAAGATCACAGAGGGCAAGGAGAGCTACAGAAGAAAGCTTGAGAGGAAGCTTCAACAGAAGAACCTCAGGGAGGTGTGGAGTGGCATGAGAACCATCACTGGCCATGGAGCAAAGACCATCCAGGGGAGGGAGGGAAACCTGGATGAGGCCAATAAGTTAAACCTGTTCTTCAACAGGTTTGACGATGTGGCTCCTCTCCACCCTCCCCCCAGCTCCTCCTGTGACGCTCTCCCCTCTCCATTCTCCCCCCCTCTCCTCCCCTCTCCTCTCCCCACTTGTTGTCCCCCCTCTCCTCTCTCCAGGGCCAATCACCATCACGGCGGAGGAATGTGAGATGTGAACTCGGCAGACTACGCCCAGACAAGGGGCCACGGGGCCGGATGGCCTCAGCCCCAGAGTGCTCAAGGTGTGTGCGACTCAGCTGTGCGGAATCTTCGGGCACATCTTCAACCTGAGCCTGAGCACGACGATCGTCCCTGTCTTGTGGAAAACATCATGCCTGGTTCCTGTCCCCAAGAAAAGACACGCAAGCAGCCACAGTGACTACAGACCTGTGGCCTTGACCTCACATGTGATGAAGTTGCTGGAGAGGCTAGTCTTGAAGCACATCCGTGCACTAGCCGAACCATCACTGGACCCTCTGCAGTTCGCCTACCAGCCCCATATTGGAGTGGAAGACGCCATCATCTACCTGCTGCACAGGGCTTATTCTCACCTGGAGGAGGCAGGCAGTGTTGTGAGAGTCACATTCTTCGACTTCTCAAGCGCTTTCAACACCATAAAGCCTGCCCTGCTTGGGACTAAGCTACTGGACATGCAGGTGGATGCTCCACTAGTGGCCTGGTTTACTAACTACCTCACAGGTCGGCCACAGTATGTGAGGCTGCAGAGCCAAATGTCGGACACTATAGTGAGCAACACGGGAGCACCTCAGGGGACAGTCCTGTCTCCCTTCCTGTTCACACTCTACACCTCAGACTTCAGATACAGCTCACAGTCCTGCCACCTGCAGAAGTTTTCGGATGACTCTGCCATTGTGGGCTGTATCAGAAAGGGGCAGGAGTCCGAGTACAGGAGTGTGGTGGACAGTTTCGTGGAGTAGTGTGGACTAAATCACCTGCAACTCAACATCTTTAAGACTAAGGAGTTGGTTGTGGATTTCAGGAAGCAACCGACTCAGCATCAGGGGGACCGAGGTGGACATTGTCGAGGAATATAAGTACCTGGGTGTTCACATAGACAATACAATGGACTGGACTAAAAACACAGAGGCCCTGTATAAGAAAGGTCAGAGTCGCCGGTATTTCCTACGGAGACTCAGATCTTTCAATGTCTGCAAAACCATGCTCCAGATGTTCTATCACTCTGTGGTGGCCAGCGTCATCTTCTATGCTGTTGTGTGCTGGGGCAGCAGGGTGAAGGCAGCCGACGCCAACAGACTCAATAAGCTCATCAGGAAAGCGGGTTCTGTCCTGGGAGTGGAATTGGAGTACTTTGGTGGAGGTCTCGGAGAGGAGGATGCTGAGTAAACTACTCAGTATTATGGACAACGCCTCCCATCCCCTGCACGCCACACTGGAGTCATACCAGAGCACCTTCAGCCGTAGACTGAGATTACCGAGGTCCACCACAGAACGCCACAGGAGGTCCTTTCTGCCTGTGGCCATCAAACTCTATAACTCCTCCCCCCTCTGCGGGAAGGACAGTTGAAATATAAGACAATGAACACTAGCAATATCATGTGCAATATTACCTTTCAACATCATGTGCATTTTTCTCAGTATTACGTGCAATATTAATATTACTATCATGTACAATACTCTCAATATCATGTGCTATATTATTATATTAATATTGCGAATATATCTCTAAATATTACCTGTAATACTACCTCTCATCTCCTCTCATCATCGTGTGCAATATTCTTAATGTCATGTGCAATACCTCTTCTACATTACCTTTCAACATTATGTGCAATATTCTTAATACGTCCTCTTACCATTATTCTTCTTATTATTATTATTATTATCATCACAGTTGTATTACACTTCAATTATGCCAAATAGTTTTCGCAGACTGAATACCTTATCTTGCCTATATAATTTTATATTTCACATATATTTTTTTTCTACTAGGACTGTACATTTGTAAATCTGTAAGTTTATTTTTATTATTCTGTTTATTTCTCTGTTGTTTTACTGTATTGCTATGCAACCTGGCACAAGAATTTCCTTCGGGATTAATAAAGTTCTATCTTATATTATCTTATCTTATCTTATCTTATCTTAGCTCCTGGGTGGTGACAAATATGTGTCCTGCTCTGTGGTGCTGCCTGCACTCTGCCACCTCTTGTGTACAATGGAGGCCTCAGATGTTGACCCTGCCTATGTAGTGCACTTCAAGGCTGCATTCACAGAGGACCTAAACAGATGAAAGGAGAACATGGCTTAAGGTAGCAACGCTCTAGATCCCAGATTCAAGGACCTCAGGTGCCTGCCCAGAGCAGAGAAGGAAGAGGTGTGGCGAAAGCTGACTGAGATTCTTAAGGACAGGGATCCTGCACCACATCCCTTCACAGAGGACATAGAATCTGAGCCAACAAAGAAGAAGATGGCCCTCCTACTGATGGAGTCAGAGTCTGATGATGAGGCACCGTCCACAGACAATACTCGAGACAGGTATAGGGCAGAGCCCAGTGTCAGCATAGAGACATGTCCACTACAGTGGTGGTCAGCACACAAATGTGCCCATACTAAGCTGAACCATATTGCACAAAGGTACTTAGCTACACCTGCTTCAACAGTGCCATGTGAGAGACTGTTTTCTCTGGCAGGCCGCATTGTGCAGAAGAAGAGGTCAGTGCTGTCATCTGAAAATATCACACTGTTTCACACTGTTTGTGAGATGTTATATAATCCTCTTTCTCTTACCAGTTTGTGATGCATTTCTTTATTACACCACACATGTCTTTTTTTATCTATCTTAAATTTGTATCTTAAAATACAAAATAAAAGTATAAATACTGTAAGTATTTTAAACGTGTTATTAATCATGATTAATCACAAATTATTACTGTGATTACATTGATAATTTTTTTTTAAATTAATTGACACCACTAATATATATATATAAATATATATATATGATGTACTGTATATTGAGATGATAAAAGTAACTTGTGGTCATCTCATTGCAGCACCCTTGTAGGACTGGGTCTGTCTGTCACGATCCCTAGCGTGGCTCCAGGCTCCCGGGCGCCAGTGCCGCCCCTGGACGATTAGCGGCACCTGCGCTATGTTCGCGGCTGTCCGCAATTAGCAATTAACCACGGCATAAAAGCCCCGGCTTTCCACCCACGGGTGTCGGACCATTGTCTATGTTTTGTCATCGTTATGTTAGGTCATCTGTTGTAATTCGACATACAACATGGATTCCTACCTGCCTGTTCCTCACACGGTAATAAATAACATTTATTGCACGACAAAACCCCGAGTCCTGAGTCTGCGATTGGGTCCTACTGCCAACTCCCATGACACTGTCCCTCTTTATTTTCCTCCGTTCAAACCCCTCAGCATCCAAGCCGCCGCAGCGCTGGGCTCTTGGTGACAGGCAGTCATTCACAAGGCCGATGGACGGCGCTTGTTTATCAGGGACTCACTTGATTGAGCCACGTAGTGCAGTGGAGGGCTGGGTGCGCAACATGCCGAGGAGCAGCGCTCCTCTTCTACCGTTTTAATTATGCTCTCCCTCACATTGTTGACAGAAAATAAACAGGCCCATTGTACATGCGCAGCAACAAAATTAATTATGGGTGGTGCTCAGTCGGCATTAGAAGAATATCAACACTTTCAACTGAATGATCTGTCACTGTAAAAATGTTGGTCAGCATCGTCAAGTTTGCAAGTATTATATGAAGTGTGGAGTTTAGAAGTAAACATTTTTGTAAAGCTAATGTTAAGAATAGGGCATAAGACCACTTCAAAGAGTACCATTTTAAATATTGTTTTGGAATGTTTTGAGGAGACCAGAATCTGGAGTTTTGAGAGCTGTTTGCAAATGAAGGACTTTGCTTAAATGTGTATATGTGCATGTGTGTGTGTGTGTGTGTGTGTGTGTGTGATTTTGTGTGTGTTTGAGAAAGGTTGTCAGAAGCAGAGATAGCATTACTTTGGTGGACCACTGACGCGTGTCCGAACCTCGGCCACTGTCTTGGACACACACACACACACACACACACACACACACACACACACACACAGAAATACACACACTACAGGCAGGTCTTTGACATGTCCCTGAGGCCGATCAGTCCATTGTACAGGCTCTCCGGTGAGCCATAGCTTTTACATATATTAAAATCAGCCTTGGGCAAAGAAGCTGCCCCTGAAGACCTCGCACTCTGCATGTGCAAACACACACGCGCGCACACACACACACACACACACACACACACACACACACACACACACACACAGTCACAGAATACATACTTGGCTGTTTCATATGCTCCATAGAGCTACATGTATAGAAGGCCTTTGGTCAACTTTACACACATACAACTACACACGACTACAGAGTTGGAAGCAGTGGTGCGTGTGTATGGCCTGTGTGTGTGTGGCCTGTGTGTGTGTGTGTGTGTGTGTGTGTGTGTGTGTGTAATCATGCGTGGAAGATAATCGAGAAAAGCTGTGGAAAAGCAAGTGGGTTCCTTTGTTCACTGCAAACTTTGAGAGAGTGTGAGTCCTGGATGAGAGGACTGGATGGTGTGTAGTGTTTGTACAGGATGGAGCGCTGGTCCAATATGACTCTGTGGCCCGTCTGAGGGACACTGCAAACTAGATATTGGTAGAAAATACATTTTCGATTGGATTGGAGGTATACAAAAAAAATTACGTTACGTTGCAGGATCCAATCATATTAGAGCTTTGGTGACGGTTATGGAGTGATGTTTGCTGCCGAAAATGGTGTGTGTCACGTGAGACCCACAGGTAGTCGTATAAGTGGAACGACTGAAACACGTATGCGGAGGAGCGCCACCGTAACCAAACACCCAAAGGTTTGGTGAAAGCCTGAAACCCGGTGTGATTGTGTAAATGAGAGTGTGATAGTGTTTCTGATCGCTATCAGGTTCCAAGTCTGTTCCATCACTGACCCGATTCAGTGTGCGAGCGCACGAGTGGCACGCTAACACTGTGTCACGTCTGTGGAGAAGCGTCGGGGGTCCGAGCTCTATGGATGAGGATTTTCAATCAAAAAGCCAGAGCACATTCAGGCACAAAGGACCCCGACGAATACCAAAGTGCACCAGTAGATCAGGAGAAGGAGGACAAGAGGAGATGAATAAGTAAGGAGACGACAAAAAAAAGGGGAACATGGGGTTAAAAAAATAAAATAAAACGACAGTCGCCACTAAACCCTCCATCCTGCAGCAGAAGCACCAGGGGACCCAAAATGTCCTCACCCTGCCCTGCATCCTTCACACACACACACACACACACACACACACACACACACACACACACACACACACACACACACACACACACACACACACACACACACTGATCTGTGTCCATGTACGTGTGTATGTGTGTGTCCATGTGTGTGTCCATGTACGTGTGTATGTGTGTGTCCATGTGTGTGTGTGTGTATGACACAGAGTGACAGGGACAAGAAAGCCACTATGTCCCCTGCGTATGTGCCTCCTTGCATCGTTGCATATTTGCCCCTGACAGACACTGCTAGCTGAATAAGGATTTGTTGGACAGACAACGGCAAGAGACTGGGGGAAAAAAAAGAAAGTGAGGGGGAGACAGACCGAGCAACAGATAGAAAGACTGAAACAGGCTGTCAAAGGCTTCTTAATACACGCTAATCCATCCCCGACATATAAAGAGACAATGAAGCAGACAGATGGAACCGTCTCTCCATCTAGGAGAGTGTGCTATTCCTGTTCTGCTTTTGATGGAGTATGACCAGCAGGGTTGTAGTTGTGTGCATGGCTGATTGCTAGCAACCGTAACTTGAGGCCATCCGGTTCTGGAATTGGCAACCCATGAAAACACAAGTATTATCAGCATTAATTACTATGGTCCAGACCATGCACTTCCCACACCATTCCCTTGAATCACCATGGAGATATGTAGCGAATAGTCAGTTTTGGAGTCATGACATTTACCAAATGTAGCTGATGACAAGCGGAACTTTGCAGAACTAATAACCTTTTGAGTTCAAGGAGAAAAATCTGTATGCAAGTCACAGAAGAGAACATATTCTGTACATTTTGGAGGAGTTTGTATTGGTTCATTAAACATGTATTGTATTGTGTTGTATTGATAATGAGTAGTCTTTAGAATAATGTATTTACATGAATAGATGTGGTGTGGTAAATCATGCCTCTATATGCTTGAAGTTCCCAGAATGAAAGTGAGTTGGACACCATGCATCACTCTGGTTGGACGTATATCTCCTCCATTCTTAGATTTTGCCAACAAACACTTTTTCTTGCTTTTTTACTTCCCTTTATTCTTTCCTGGCTTACAATTTATCTGCATTTATAACCCATCAGTGTCAGGAGAAGAGGGGAGAGGCCTCCATTTGGTATCTGCCCGTACACATACACACACACACACACACCTCTCACACACACACTCATACACACACACCTTTCTCACACACACACACACACACACACGCACGCACGCACGCACGCACGCACGCACGCACGCACGCACGCACGCACGCACGCACGCACGCACGCACGCACGCACGCACGCACGCACGCACGCACGCACGCACGCACACACGCACACACACGCACAAAGAACAGGGCAGTGATACATGATCTGTCCTTAATGTTCTTAATGTGGGTTTAGAGATTAAATGACATAAAACGCCACAAATACACACACATACCCGCACGCACACATACCCACACACACAAACACACACACATACACACACACACCCACCCACCCACAAACACACACACACACACACACACACCCACACACACACACACATGTACACACACACTCACACAAATGTGTATCACTCAGGACTCCCCTCTTAGCAACATCTGTGTTCAGTGTGAGTTTATGCACCCCCACCCCTCCCCCCTCCCTCCACCCTACGGTGTTTGACGTTGATGGTTTACAAATGCAGACAAATGATCGTCGGATGACAATTCCCGTAATCGTTAGCTCCCCCCACCCTCTCTTCAGTCCACCTCGCCTACTAACAGCGCCAGTCACAGCCATACATTATACTGAGAGAGTGCAAGAGTGCAAGCAAAACGGGGTGTGTCTGTGGTGTGTGTGTGAGAGTTATCATTAGAGCGGGAGATGGAGAAAAGAACGAAACACAACAGAATTTCACAAACGCCGCCTACTAATGTGTATGTTGTTGTTCTGCCCAAGCGAGTGAGAATCATGTATTTTATATCGCAGATTGTATGTTATATTCCCGTTCCACATTTTAGCATCTCACAGTGTGTGCCGATGTGTTTTTTGCTTTACTGTTTCACATGATGAAATAAGAATAATCTATGCCTGTATGTATCTAAGCGTTTAAATAGAAGGAAAAGCCAGTGCTAGGAGTTGGTTCATCGCTGGCTCCTGTCCCTCTACATTTTAGAAGTGATCAACAGCAACAGCCTGGACATGACCCAGGGGTCTGCATTGTTCTTGAAGACAAAGTCAAATCCTGTGAAGGACCTGGATATGGTGAAGATGCTCTCGTCTGGAGCCAGCGTGTTAGCAGCATAGAGATGTGACCTCTCAGTCTATATGGATGTAGGGAACACAGGGCCGTCTCTGGGTTGCAGAGCTTTCATAACTGACACTGAGACAACATTTGCTTGTACTGGTTGGAATAGCGCAGGTAATGCCAACAGCACTCTTGTTCTATCTTAAAAAAATGGTTTACATTTTAAGATAGGATTGTACTCTATTTGTCCCTACGGAAATTAAGGAAATAAACAGTAGATGTTCTATGTCAACTGAATTAAAGCAAGACGACCTGATAGTCTCAGCCAATGTACCTTGAGTTGAGTGTGCCATTTCAATGCAGCAATTAGTGATAGGTTTAGTTATTCCAAATGCAGGTGTTTGCCATGAGCAATACAATTCAGAGAAATTAACTCTGCTCCATGCTCTTTTTTGCCCAACCAATCTGTGAATTGTCCGGCACAAATGTCCAGAAGATATGAGAATCATTCCTTAAAAAAAATAAGATTCTCAGTTATAGGACATGAACGGTTATGAATATTTGTTCAGAAATTCTCAAATAAATTACGGGAACATTTGTCAACAATTTGTGACGAAACAGAACTCATAATGACTCCTTCTTGTCTAAATAGATTAATGTCTGTGGACACATTTTTCACTTCAGAAAAAAGCATGTGTCAAGTGCATGGAATGAGGGAGCGCATCATACCATCATCTCATAGCACTTTCATAATCGTGGTTGATTGGGGTATTTTGCAAAATGAAAGAAAGGTTATGTGAAATGGCACTAATTGCATCCAAAACCGAAATCTAGAGCATGTTATGTCCTGAATTTAAATTCCAAATCTCAAATCAATCATCACATCTCAAATGTAAAATTTGCTGTAAAACTTTCGGCTTTTTTGACTGAATAACTTCTGCAATGTACGTAGTTGCTAGGCACCATGTTTCTGCTTTACATTCTGAAATATGATGCGTATGTGTATGTGTGCTGCACATCCATGTCCATCCGACATAAAAATCTCAGATCTCCTCTGTCTCATCCTGGTGTCTGCTGTGTGTGAGAGCATTTGTGATACTTTGTGTGTGTGTGTGTGTGTGTGTGTGTGTGTGTGCGCGCACGTACGTGTGAGTGTGTTTGTGTGCATGCGTCCGGCTGCATGTATGAATGTGTTTGTGCGCATGTGTGTGTATGTGTGTGTATGTGTGTGAGTGAACAGACATATGTGTCTGTCATGAAAGACAAATGGCTGCCAGTCACATTAGTGCTTCCAAAAAGAGGGTAAAAAATCTTTTCTTAAATTAGATTGCGATGCATGATCGAGTTAGCCTCTTTAGAACTGGGGAGGCAGCTACAGAGCATAGGGACAATTGGAGGTATTGGTTGTCTTGATTGAAAGCACCTACCCAGTATTTAAAACATTCACGCATTACAATGTGATTGACCTTACAGTTATATTTCTCACCGTGCCTATACTGACTTTGTGTTGAATTGTAATGATTGTTTTAATTACACAACGACAGTGCATGTTCGACATGAACAGTGTGGACAAATTCAAGTCATGTTTAAAATGTTAGAATTGTGTACTTGTATTCTAAAACTCATATTACTTGAGTAAATCAATAGGTTGTGTGCCATATGGGATTGTTATAATCATTTGTTGTTGTTTTTTTTGCCACATGAAGTTTTAACATTATTTCAGATGAACACGTTTTTTCTCCCTGTCTGTAAACAAGCCAGACAGATGGTAATACATCGGGTAGCTGAATGCTGCAATGATGAGGTTGTTTTCACATTTTCATGGGAAATAGAATTACATGCTGAATGCTATCAGACACCTGCTGTTTAATTGGTTTGCCTTTGGAGGAAGACAATTTACATGAGGTACAAGTTCAATCTTTTTTTTCCCTATGCTTAAAAATCATTGGACACTCCCTTCTTCCATCAGTGGCATGCTATTGGTTAAAGAGAGAAATCTGTAGCATGACCTGAACAACTACAGACGTGTGTTTTTCTTCGCAATAAAAAGGACTAATAAAAAGTAGGAATCAGCATCAATTTCAAAATAATTTACACAATCATCCTAAATCTAAAATAGGTATTAGCAACCACATCCTGGTTCCAAATGAAGTTCATGTTGGTATAAGGAATTATCAACAAATGCAAATTGGTAATACATCTGTTGATAATTCATTGACAATTGCCTAAATTAACATTTACCCTAACATCTGAATGATACATCTGTGGTTTGGTTGATTTGTCACATTGGAAACCCAAATATTCTACAGCTAAAATATGTGTGAGTTTCAATGACTGTGATGTGGTTATACTTGTGCAGTAGATAAACAACAACAAATGAAATAGGCTGGTCAATAAAGTATATTGAGTGCATCAATTGGAGCCAAGTTTCACTTCAATTTGGCTGCAAGGTAAAGAGTTCAAAACAAAATCGATAAATATGTATTATCCGAACTAAATCTCTCTCAAAGACAGATTTAAATATTACACACACAAACACACAGACATTCATGTGGTTACGTAGTGGGCCAGCCATACCACCAGTCAGTAGTTCATTAATATGAATGGGTAATCATACAAAAATGTGAATTTGCCAATACCCCCCCCCCCCCCCCCACACACACACACACAGTTAAAATGAATCTGAGGTAGTCTATGGATGTAAAGATGACACTTTGATTGCACCTTCACTCTTTTGATTACACTTTCATTCAGCTTCAGATGCATATTTATGACTGAAGCAGATAAAAACTTTTCTCAGATATTTAATAACATTGCATTCGCCTTGGAGCCTCGTGAGACCACCAGATATCCAAGTTTTACGTTTTACAATGAATATCAGCCTGGCCTTGGCTGGGGAGCAGTTGATTTCCACATGTCCAGGGCGCGGCCTCACATTGTTCCACAACGATGCTCTTCGCGGTTGGAAGTAAAACAAAAACATATTCTCCTCTGAGAAAAGGCTTCCGCGCAAATTACTTTTAACATTGTCTATTTTGGACAAAACTGTTTTGATCGCTATTTTCTTATTAATAGATGATTGATCGTTATTATAGGCATAGAGTTGTAATAATCCCATATGGCCGTTTCACTGCTGTGCCTTTCACCCAGAAGTATCTCTTGTTCTGGATTTATTGTATCCACTTTCTTACCTTCAATAATAATTTAGGAAGGTTGTAGTGTTTAGTGGAACATTCTTTGAGGGTTTTAGGCTTGGTGATTTGGGTGGAAAACAACAAACCTGTAATAAACAGAATCCTAATATGTAAAGTAAACGATGAAATACAAGGTACACATGAAACATTTTATTTGAATGGTATGTGTTTCTTTTTACTCTGGACACACAAGATATTTTTCCATGGTAGATTCAATGTCCCTCTCTTTCATATGAAGGCTTTTTGTGCAGATAAGCATTTCTATGTGTGATGCGTCGTTTGTCACACTCAGGGTAATAGCAAGTGGATTTATGGACATCTGGTCCCAATTCTGCGCATTCATCACACACTTGAGTGGTAGATTCTTCCCCTATCACTCAGGTTTCCATATTACAGCGAGACTGAGAGACTACAGAGTCATTCCCACACTGTGTGTTTTATCATCATGGACACATTTGTTAATATTCATTATTAGTTATTATTGCATATTATCAAATCAGAAAATTACTATTACATCAGAAACTTTATTTAATTGTCACAAAAACATATCAAATTAAAAATCTGTAAAATAACATGTAAAGCCTAATCAATAAGATCAATTTATAAAGGAATCTGAATCAATCAAATTAAGCATTTTGCTGTGTAAGCATATTGGTTACCTTGAAAATAGTTGATAAATACTGGTTTCTGGCCTCTACAGATTCCATTGTTCCTGGTATGCCTCTCTTTAATTATATCTTCATTGTTATATTAAATTCAACCTTTAATATCAATTGTTTTCTATAGTACATTATTCAGACACATGGAACAAATATAATGAAATACAACTTTTTATTAGGAGTTACTAATTTAATCATTTGTTTGGATTCTTTCAACACAAAATAGCGAACAATATGATTCTGTATTTACGAATAATCTTTGCATTTGCATTTATGCTGTTTGTAAGCAGTTTGTTGAAATAGAACGAATTTAATGAATTACCAACAACAAAACGCCAGCGTTAGTGACTTTCTAGCTCGGCTGCATTTAACAATGTACTTCACCGTGACCTGGGTCTGCATGAGAGATGAGTTCAAGCAACAACATTTTATACAGATGTTAATATTTCAGCACAGATTTTTTTCCCACCCCAATCATGAATAAAACACATTTCTTATGAGTCACACCTCTCTCTCTCTCTCTCTCTCTCTCTCTCTCTCTCTCTCTCTCTCTCTCTCTCTCTCTCTCTCTCTCGCTCTCTCTCTCTCTCTCTCTCTCTCTCTCTCTCTCCCTCCTGACTCAATAATTGATGGGAGACACTCTGTCTCCTTTTGACTGGCTGGGGGAGGTTAAGAGACATGACTCCGCTATAGAGGGCACTTTGTACAAGTCCGCCACACACACACACACACACACACACACACACACACACACACACACACACACACACACACACACACACACACACACACACACACACACACACACACACACACACACACACACACACACACACACACACACACACACAAAGTAGGTCCTCATTGCGAGTTCAAATAACGGTCAGTCCTGTTCCATTAAAGTTGTAGTACAGAAAGAGTGCATCGTGTATGTGTGTGTGTGTGTGTGTGTGTGTGTGTGTGTGTATGTGTGTGTGTGTGTGTGTGTGTGTGTGTGTGTGTGTGTGTGTGTGTGTGTGTGTGTGTGTGTGTGTGTGTGTGTGTGTGTGTGTGTGTGTGTTTCAGAGAGAGAGAGGATAAAAGCGGGTGAGAGAGAGACAGACCTGCATGCATACATCTATACATGCCATCTGCTAATTACATGAAACGTATATAAACAAAACTTTTGGAATCAATTAAGATTTTTTGGGCATCAATATGTACAATATGTGTATTAACAATAATATGAACATATATATTAGAGTTGTTAAAATAATTATTATTGTCAAAATAATTATGAATTACAATTATAAAAAATTAAATGTATTGAAAACATTAACACAGATGCTCTATGGCGGAGGTGTTAATAGCCTATTTATATTTTTCAACAGTCCTCTTTGTGGTAAACTATGCCCATAGAATAATTGTTGTTGTATGTTATTGATCTTAACTCTTAATAGCGACAGCGCTACAAGCCTTTTACTTGCACTCCAGTTGAGAACATAACTTTGCAGCTTTGAATGCCAACTTCTCCACAAGAAGCCTATTTTAGTTATCAAACAGGGAAACAACCTCATTGACTAACGTCTCCAAAACATGGATGTATTCACAATGTATTAACTCCAAATGCACTCGAGACACACCCACATACCCTAATCCCCCTCATCTGCAAACTGCCATCCATGACACCATTTTACACTTGGATTAAAATGTGAATCTCCATCATAGTTAATTTCTCTAAATATATAAGATATTTTGGGGAAAGGACGGAGCATAATCTTCACGAGGCTATCTGAGGCTGAGGGTTGAATCCATCCACCTAGGGATCGATTCCCATCTGGGGCGCTATTAACTGTGGTGTGCCCAGGTGGGTGATCTCCCGGCCTTTCTGTGTGGAGTTTGCATGTGCTCCACGGGGTCTCCTTACGGAGTGAAAGAACCCCAATTAAAAAAACATGTGAAGTCCACCTCCCTGACCAAGATGTGGATGTAAAACCTGGAGCTGTTGGTCCCCGGGCGCCGTCAAAATGGCTGCCCACTGCTCCTGGCTGCCCCTGGAGGGGTCAGCCAGGATGGGTCAAATGCAGAGGATGCATTTCCACGGGCCACCCTCCCTGCATGCGTGTGTGTGTTTGGTGGCTGCCACTTCCCGTTGTGTGTTGTGTGTGGATTAATAAAGATCTTCTTCTTATTGGAAAATGCAGCATATTTTATCGCTTTTTGTGATGTTTTTCTAGTTTTTTTGTGATGTTTATTCGTTATGTGTCTGTCAAAGGACCATAGTCTACCTATGACAGATCAGCCAAGTCAACCACTAAATCGATTGCAATGGACTGCAGTCAATTGCTTGACAGCCCACATATATATATATATACAGTATATGTCCCTAATATATACGTATTTTCAGGCTGTCAAAGTGAACGCAAATTTGTTTTAGCGCTGTTAATTTTTTTTTTTACACATTTACACAGGTTAAATTGTGTGAGGCAAAAAAGGATTATGGGATGGGGGGGGGGCTTGTGCCTAACTTCATGCAATTGAGCAAACAGTGCAGAACATGATCACAGCCATGTGATCAGCCAAACGACATTCAGTGAGTACTGTGGACTTGTGTTCAAATCAATTTCCTGGTTTTAAGCACTTTGTAAACTGCCACAAGCAGCAAGCAGTGTAAACATTGCGTCTGCCAGGCTGTGGGTGCATTCACTTGAGACATGGTGTGCGAGCACGCCAACTTTAAAACACACACAAAATCACCCACAGCTTAAAACATTTGTAGGTTTTTATACTGTGAATCTATTGGTTGGCACATAACGTCAAGTGGCGTGCTGGGCCAAGGCAGAAATCAATGGCAAATTGTTCTGGACATTATTAGTTGTTTTGTGTTGTTCATTTCCAATAACACATATACATACATTTGCATAAATCAAGCATATTTTGTTCGCTCCCATGTTGACTCCCATTTAAAGATACAAAATGTACAACTCATTTCTATGATTAATTGCAATTTTACTTAACTATGGAGAATGAATCGCAATTCGATATTTCACAAGACAGCCCAAATATATATATACAGCTTTTTAACGTAGGGAAGGCTCTCTGGTGCCTCAGCTTGGCTTGCTATAGTTTTAATTAAACCATCACAATAGACAGGAACTGGGGACCTAGTGAATGTATTGATCACTTCTATATCCTTAAATTCTCTCATCCATTTTTATATCCCCTTTCATTTCTATCTCTCTCTCCCCCTCTCTCTCTCCCTCATGCTCTTCCTTCAGACTTAATTGAAAATCCTTGGCAAGGGACCTGCGAAGCAAATAGCCTAATCAATACAACACTTCATGTGTAAATTGATTGAGTGTGTCTGGATGTGTGTTAGTACTGTTGTGTGTATGACTCACTGTGGTTGTGTGTGTGTGTGTGTGTGTGTGTGAAATAGAGGCGGTGCATGACTGTGGTCAACGATCATTTTAACATATGTGTCTATGTGTGAGTGGAAGTGTGTGGCTGTGTGTGTGTGCGTGTGTGTGTGTGCTTATGTTAAAGTCGTAGTACCACTTATTGAGGTGTTCAATCAGTCTAATTCATCGTCGTCCAGAGACAGCTGTGTGGTCACAGGACCATTCATTTTCTCTGCAGGCTCCAATCAAAACGATTAGAAATGTCCCTTAATAATCACTGCATATAAAACACCATGATCCATAGACTGGACTCTGCAGGGGGTGGAAACAGGCCAGGAATCAGGAAAATATAGTAATCAGGGGTAAAATGTGAGTAAAACTGCACTGGTTATGGAATGCATTAACCTTTCTGGAAATGTGAGATGGTGACTCAACTGCATCGATAATAAGATACATGCTACTCAAAAATAAAAGTGATAAATAATATAATATAATATTATATAACATGAGTAAAAGCTTATCTGTTTGATCAACCACCCAATTTTGATATTTATGTGCTCAATGTATTCTTAAAAATATCTACTAATGGTTTTGACTATGGACTAATGGAGGCTAATGGATTGAATTGAATCAAAACAAATTGAATCAAGACAAAATAATGAATGGAATAGTTTCCTGAGGTATCTTATTCAAATTGACTTGTCAAAGTCAGATTGACACCAGCAGTAACATTTATGAATGTTGGCTGCTAATAATTATCCACCTTTTTATTCATAAAGGAAGCTTGACAGATCATTTTTCTGTTTTAGTTGAAGTGTATAATTTTATTCGGTACACCTGACATGCAACATATTAGCGATCAGGCATATCATTTGAAATGCACACATTTCCTGTTTACATCTCTAATGCAACATGGGCTTCTGTAGATACTTTATGTAAAGACCGCTGGGGAATTTGCTACCTTGTCTGAAAGCTCTTCAAACCTTTGTCTGCACATTAATGCTTTAAAAAACTTTCTGTCAGGTTTTTCGACTGCTGCACACCACCATGACTGCCCTCCTTGGGGCTCACTACACAAATGATCTCCTGATGGCTATTGTGGGGAGTTTTCAATATTCCTCCTGGACCTGCACACGGCCTCTGATACCATCAATCATGGCATTATGAATCAATAGGGCAAGGCAGAGCAGCGGTATCTAAGAGCCGCCTTGCACCAATCTGTCAATTAGAAATGTTGTTTCAATTGGTCATTTTCCTCAGTCGACGTGACCACATACTGTAGATGCTAAACCCCAAGGTTCAATTCTGGGACCCCTCTTTTTGACTCTGTGTGCTTCCCCCTCGACAATATTTCTTGCCACCACAATATCCCCTTCTATCAGTTTGAAAAAATGTAGGTGTGCCCAGAACTATACGTACAGTAGATATAGATATATATCTATATATCTATTGATATATAGATATATCTATAATCTATAATCAATGGCATGCAGTCAGCATTGGCCTGAGTCAACAGAATAATTTCTCATATATTGTTGGATCTGCTGACAGTCTCTGGCTTACAAGCTGCCCAATAACGACCTCTTTAAACTGGCTTAACTGGCAAATTCATCATGTTGATTCATTCTTGTTGAAGTCAAATTAGAAATTAAGTTTGTAAATACAAAATGTTCATTATCTGGAGCTTACTCTTCAAGGATACTTTAAAGTTTAGGATTTGACAATATCGACAGTAAAAAGAGTGGTAAAAACTATCATTTATCAACGACTCATCGTTGAACTCTCTGACTTGCTATGAGGAGCTGGCAGTGGTCCATGAACACTTGGTCAC
>PIJE02000027.1:716447-758947 GCA_002895965.2 Coryphaenoides rupestris
AACGGATCCCCCCCCCATCAGAACCGCGAATTAACGTGTTAACTTTGACAGCCCTAAAAAAAACACAAAATTCAATATGAACGTAAGAGCCATGAAACCAGACAAAGAGCCGCGGGTTGGCCAGGCCTGCACTAGCGTATCCCGTCTATTTTGATTATAAATTAATTTGAAACAATGGAGAGACATCGCGTCCTGGCATTGGCAGCAGCTCTCCACATGAGTGGTGCCTTCGAAAAAAAAGATTTTTGTGTGTAGTACAACTGGTTTGTCCATGACGGCCTGTATAAGGTTCTCCTCCGCCTTTGTTGACAATGTTGATATGTCCCGCCCCCTCCTCAATTTTGATTGGCTGACAAGAGAGACGTGACATTGATGAGCGCGACGCTTCTCCAAAAGTTGAACTATTTTCAACTCAGAGCACTGGGAGCAGAGCGACCAAAAGCTCTTAACTTCATAGGGGTTTGCATTGAAAATAGCCGCTGCCAGCGCTTTTTTTTTTTTACATCAACGTTAGTAGGCTATAATCGATTATGTTCCGTCACTGCATCGATGCAGAATCGTACATGTCCGCATCGCGATGCATCTTAGAATCGAGAAATTTCCACACCCCTACTGTCGAGTGTGCTTTAAATATCATCATCCATATTCGTGGTAAAAATATTTTGAAGCATGAATCAGTTTAGCTTTATTTTCCCTATATTAAAGATTAATTTGTGGCTGATTTGTTTTAGTACACATTTAATTAAGCCACCTCGTCGGCCATGTTGGTTAATTTGAATGGGGAAACCTTCTTGGGTCTTTGGGGAAAACATCAAACATGAAAAGTCAAGCATCAAAATGCTCCCTAAGTCATGGTTTTCATGGTTTCCAAAAACCTCCAGACCCCTCACCCTGAACACAGGATCCCCTAAAGCTTGCATCCTCAGCACCCTACTGTACTCCCTGTACACACATGACTGTGTGGCCAGGTTCAGCTCCAACACCATCGTCAACTTTGCGGATGACACAGTGGTGGGCCTGATCTCCGGTAACGATGAGAAGGCCTAACTAGAGGAAGTTGCTAACCTGTCACTCTGGTGCCAAGACAACAGCCTCATGCTGAATTTTTCCAAAACTAAGGAGATGATTGTGGAATTTAGGAGACACTACAACATCAGAGGAGTCACACACCACTGGGGATTAATGGGACTGCTGTGGAGAGGGAGAGCAGCTACAGGTACCTGGGAGTCCACATCACAGAGGATTGACTTGGACTACACACATCGACACTCTGGTGTGGAAGGCGAATCAGCACCTCTACCACCTCAGGCAGCTGAGGAAATTCTGTGTCTCCCAGGGGATCCTTCTACGCTGGTGCAGTGGCATCACTGCCTGGTTTGGCAAGAGCTCCTCTCAGGACAGGAGGGCTTAGCAGAAGGTGGTGCGTTCGGCTGAATGCACTATTGACCCCCACCCTGCAGGACCTGTACTACTGCCGAACCAGAGCCTGCAAGATCATGAAGGATCCTCACCACCCCAAAAACAAACTGTTCCAGCTGCAAGAACAGAGAGACTAAAACAGAGTTTCTTTCCGGAGGCCATCAGGCCAGTGAACTCGGACCTCACCAGGGCCCCCCCACCGTCCCCCCCATGCACAAAGTTAGTACATAGTACATGCACTCACATAGTTTCACTCCATAACTTATTACAGAACTTATGACATACATCCATACATACATACATACATACATACATGCAGACATACAGTACATGGTTTTTATTCTATATTTTCTTATTGTTTTACATTTGTATACTGCCTTTAAAAAATATATATATATTTCTGTGCATGTATGTACCGTAAATCTCTCATAATGGCCGGGGGCGTGGTCAACACAGACGAATAAAGGCCGGCCTCCAATACAGGCCGGGTCAAAAAATGAAGGAAAAAAACCACGGTTAATACGGTAAACTCCTGGTGCCTGTTATACACCGGTAAAGTAACTACGGTAGTTTGAATGACCTGTGCAAGCCTGAATGTCCCACAGAGCTGCCAGAGAAGAGAAAACAAACATGGCGCCGACCAGACCAGTTTGACGTGACTTTTAAAGAGACAGTTACCATATTACGGTAATGTTTATTTTGTTTTATTTTACAGTGGCTGTATTTTCCCTCCGTGAGGCTGCGGTGCTGTTTTGTTACCATAATGTTATTTGCAGCTGAATCTTACTGTTTTGTTTGTTTTGTTTTTATGTGGCAATGTGTGCAATGTTTTGCAATAAAAGTCAGGAAATGAAGGGATTATGTCCATGAGAGTTAAACTTTAAGAAATAAAGGCCTGCCTCTAATATAAGCCTGCCTCCAACAAAGGCCTGGTGCTCTTTGCGGCTCAGTAAATAAAGGCCCCGGCCAATATTAGAGGATTTACGGTATGTATGTATGTATGTATGTATGTATGTATGTATGTCTGGACCCCTATCTGAGGCACCGACCTTTGAACCTTGAACTGTGCTCTAGTTGGAAGCCTTATATTTCAGGAGCTTCAACTGGGGCTATCGAGACACATCTCTGCACATTTAGATGTAGAAGGCCAGTAGCAATAGATACATTGTAGGTTTTGTAGTTGGAGTTATGCATGAAAATAAATGTATGTATTCAGTATTCTAGTGGCCATATTGGTTTGGGCTATGACAACTCATTCTTTTTTAGTTATGGGTTCCATTATCCCAGTAAGCTAGCATCTAAAATGTTTATTCTATGTGGAGTACAACAAATCAACAAACACCCAAAAAAAACCAAATATTGTGATAATCAAGAGTTTTTTTTGCAGGAGTTTTATACAAAAGGCTCACCTTTGTTAACCTAGCTTGGCAAATGAGTTGCATAAAAGAAAAGCAAGAAGGAAATGAATATTAAAACAGCAAATGAAAAGGATTAAAAAAGGCCTTATTAATTGACTCTTTCAACTGGCATTACATGCGTTGTTTTATACATGTTTAAATGTTTCTTTTCAAAGCACATTGACATATAAATACATTTTGTTATAAATCCAACTATAAATGTACTCTTTTCGTGTCTATTTAATATTTTTGTTTAGCTTAATGCGCCACAAAAAAAATCAACTTTGATAATTGATAAACATGTTCTTTATTAAAACAGTCATTAAATGGGAACATTATGAAACATTCATGAATTATTTCCGTGGCACAGCTGGTACTCCATACCTACAGGCTGGTAAAGCATTTTGGTTTCACCAGTCAACATTCATTTGGGCCTATATTGAAATTCAAGTTGACTTGAAATCTTACCAACAGTTCACTTATGGAGTCAAGTATGGAAGTAAATATATTTACATACACATACTGATATTTGTAGATTTTAGATGGGTTATCTGTGCCCTGCTTATCGTTGCTTTGTCATACTTTGGAGTGGACAATGCATTGTTTAAATGCATTGTTGAGTCTTTCTAGTTTGTAAATAATGGAAAAAACGTTTGAATTGAAAAAGTATTTTCCCTTGTTCCAAGGTTGATTTCAAATTCCAACCTGCACACAGATGTGAGATCACAATTTAGGATTAGGCAGTGACCTTTGGCTTGACACTTATCTGTGCTATGTAAATGTGGCCACTAATTATTCAAACGTTTGAAAAAGTATAACAAATACATTCTTGGTGGCTTGTCAACCTTGACACTTGATACAACGTCATATCCTTAATTAAAAGTGGAAATGCCGGAACAATCTTGGGATTTTGTTTAGTAATTAATTAATGTATTTTATTTAAAGCCTTTGACTGTGATTAAAGTGGGGTATGGTGCCTGATTTTCTAACGGAGCGGTAAATGACATTCTAAATCTCTATCCATTATTGTTGAGGGCCATTTCATTTAGCAGTGTTCACCTCTCTTGTTAGGGTGTGCAGTGTGTTTAGCTGTTTACAAATGATAAATCTGCACTATTTGTGAATGATACATTTATAATTAGATAAGGGAAAAAAACCCAATATGACTCTAGAGATGATTTCTACTGCAGTACAATTAAAAGTCAGTTATGATATTATCTTTAAGGGAATTTGAACCAGGCTTAATAAGCCACAATAATGATGCTCAGTTGGTTGATACAAGTTGCATTAAAATGTATGAATTTGATTTAAATGTATTACATTTGAATAATTAATTGGTTTTAATCAGAAGTCAACATAGAAGTTAACAGTGTCTATTCAGTCAATAAAAAAAACCCCTTTGTAACATAATTCAGGTAAATGTGTGAGGGATATGTGTGTGTGTGTGTGTGTGTGTGTGTGTGTGTGTGTGTGTGTGTGTGTGTGTGTGTGTGTGTGTGTGTGTGTGTGAACATGTGTGTGCATGTGTGTGTGTGTGTGTGTGTGTGTGTGTGTGCATGTCTCTGTGTACGTGAGTGTACTAGAGAAAGAGAGAGAGAGTGTGATCTTTTCTCCGGGTAAGAGAGAGAGACGAGCATCATGGTCTAATGCATGTTTCTGCTTGCTGTCTGGATCAATTGAAACAGACCTTTTCTCCACTGTGCATGTGTGCCCTGCTCTGTTCTCACCCTTTTAAGCTTGGAGTGCACACTACCTCTAATCCTGTTAGTTAGACAGCAACCAGTGTCAGACCTGCTCTCCATTTTCTGTGCGTGTGTGTGTGCATGTACGTTTGTGTGCACGTGTGTGTGTGTGTGTGGATGCAAGTTTGGTGTTGAACGTGCGCTTCATCTGTCCCTTATCTATATTAGTCCTCTCTACCTCTGTTGTGCTGTTCTTTAACCCCTTTGTCCATGTCTCTCATCCACTGTCCTCCCTCACTCTACATCTCTATCTCTCTCTCTCTCTCTCTCTCTCTCTCTCTCTTTCTCTCTCTCTCTCTCTCTGGTCTGCTATGCCCACCATTCCATCACTCTTTAATTACCGCCTGATGAAGCCCTTCTCGCCAGTGGATGCTCACGGGGCATGACCAAAAAAAGAAAAAAGAAAAACACTTCACACAAATGTCCACTGTGCTAAACGGAGATATATAAATAAATAAATACAATTAATGAATAAACAGGGGTGCTAATTGTTTGAGGGACGTAGTCGAGAGTGCGAAAGGTTTACATGCCAGCATGTGGTAGAGTGCCTCTGAATATTATCTTCTTCGGAAGCCATTGGCGTTGTCACGTCGGTGGGGTGTTAGTTGTGAGCTTAGTTTAGTTTGGCATTTTTTTGCTCTATCTTGTGCGTTTCTGACTATGTTGATTAACAGGGGTCCTGGTAATGAGCCAAGAGGACTAATTGGGATTGTCAGAGGGAGAGACAGCGGGAGACAGTGTTTTGCATTTTAGCACATCAAATATGAAGGGGGTGATGTCAAGGAACAAGAGAAGAGGATAGATGGAGAGGAAGGAGGTGAAGGAGAAGAGAGGGACTGAGGTGGACTGAGAGAGGAGAGGAAGTGCCGAAATAAAGACAACAAAACACAGAGAACAGGAGAACAGAAAAGGAACATATAATAGAAGTGTTGAGTATGAATGATGACCTTGTTAAAGGAAAACAAGCCTGTCTATCTTTGTTTTTTAGCTAAGGCCAGAATATCTCCGCGTCTCTGTCTTAAATCACATGAGGGCAATGAAGAGTCCATTGGACTGAAGATGAAATGCCTGCAACACAAAGCTTTGTCGCAGAGGGTTGGCCATTTTCAATGGCTTAAACGCTCCGTTTGAAAACAGCTGCACGTCATGGCACTTATATATTATATATGTATATATATATATATATATAATCCATTCTTTCCCCCCATCCGCCATTAAGGAACTCTGGCATTTGATACTAGCATAATAAAGAAAGAAAAACAAAAGTAGTTATTGGTGCATAGCCACACACATAAGACATAACACACGTACTACTGTAGTATCTCCAGTTTGTAGTCACAAAATACTGAAAGTCCTGTGTTTATAGATGTGTATTATCTCAATGTATGGTACATTGCAGTCAATTTTATCTTGTGAGATAAAGCTAAAGTTGTAGCTTATTGCAATTGATTTTCAGCCCTTTATATTTCTGTTTTATTTGTTATTTATATATATATATTATGTTAAAAAAAATCCTGCACTTGTATATAGAATATATAGGCCTACATTTATATAATTAGAAATGTTATTTATCACATGACCAGTAATGAGGCTTTATCTTTCAAGTATACAGTATATAAATAACAAAGGAAGAGCACAATAACAAAGAAAATCCTCTCAGCGCACACATTAACAACATCTCATTTCAACCTGGAAGCACAATGAAGACCATAAAACAATATGTTACAGCCCTGACTAATTACAAACATGAAAAAGTTTCATCATGGAATGGCGCCATGCTCCTCAATCTCCCGGTTGGGCCGGGAGATTTAAAGAGAGAGGCTCTCAATTGGAATGGATAAAAGCAGACAAAGGAGATGGTGAGCACAAAAAGTGATCTGACTGTCCAGGTAATAAGGTGGGGATTCCAAACGACTTTGTTGCTAATCAGGTTCACTAAATGAAGCACATTAGTGGTGAGGGATCAAAATTGCTACAACTCTAAGAAAAGCCCTGAATTACACCAGAGCCCAATTAAGGGAATTATACAATATAGGCCTGTATGTACAGTAGTATATCACTAAATATAGAGCTATATAGAGAGGGGGAGAGAGTGAGAGGGGAGAGAGACAAAGGGATTAAGGCACGATTTAATGAAATATGAAAGACTTGATTTTAAAATAAAACAAATTATTTTGTATGGAAAAGAGGAACGGTATATGGCTGGCAATGTAATTTGCAGACTGATTACTTTGTTACGCAGTTGTTTAAATAAAATACAAAAACTGCAAAAAAAAAGACTAACTAACTGGGACAGAGGAGGGTATTGGCTCTACGAGTGAGAGAAGGAATAATATGTTTTTGGGGGGAAAAAGGTAGAAAGGTTCCACTTCCAAACCTCACGGCAAAAAGTTAATGAGCTGTGTGTTTGATGCAGGTGTCGTGGGGAGATAGGACCCCCTACCCCCCCCTCTCTCTCTCTCTCTATCTCTGTCTCTCTCTCACACACACCCGCACACACACACACACACACACACACACACACACACACACACACACACACACACACACACACACACACACACACACACACACACACACAATGTCCACGATTTATAACTCAAACAAAAATGTAGAAATAAAATTGGTGAAAAACGAAAGAAGCACATCTGACACAATGTAGAGAGATCCACACACACATGGAGGCTGCTGAGTACAGAATGGGGGAGGGGAGGTTAGACAAGGAGAGGAGGAAGAAAATGGAAGGAATACGACAAGAGAGAGGCTAGAAACAATTGAAAGAGGCAATTTTCAGGGACTGAGAAGGGGAGGGGGGTCTATAAAAACCAGGTAGAGGGGGAAAAAATCAAGGAGAGAGATCAAAAAAGAAAGAAAGTGAGATGGAACAGAGGAATGGGGGAAGTTATCAAGGCTCAGTTTGAGCAATGATGAAAGGGCCATTGGTGATTAAATGCCAGCAATAGCTTTGTTGCTCCCAATTTAATGAGTGAACCATGTCGACCTGATAAGGGATGCAGGGTGAAACAGAGGCCCTTGATTCCCATCAGAGTGTGCCCATTATCTCAGTATTAGGCTCACAAGCTGGATCACCAATTGTAATTGAGAGAGAGAATAAGAATGTTTACCAAATCTTAGCATTTATTTAGTTATTTATTTTGGACCATGAATTGACTACTATAGCAATGCAGGTGAAAAACATTATTTTGTTTATTATTTTAATTATTTAATATTTAGCTTTAGCATTTTTTAATTTTGCATTGCATTTTGCAATTATTAATGACTAGTTTCACAAATCAGACTTTAGATTAATATCTAAAGTCTGATGGCAGATGAGCTCAAATCTGGGTGAATGGGGCATTCAAATTTGTTTTGTTTCAAATTTGTTTTGACCAATCATGTTGCTTAGGGAGGGGAAGAACCACAATAAACGTAAACCTTCATCTTGGATCCAGAAGAGGATCCAGAAGAGGATTGATAACTAAAAGGATAGCATTGTCTTCCCATTGTCATATCTCTCCTTGGCCAACAGTGAACACAAATTCGGCCAGCAGTGGTAAACTAAACTTTGGAAAGACAAGCTAAAGCATCCTGTCCGGACACCAGTGTCCTTAGACAAAGTGTCAGTCCAAATACAATTGTTAAAATTGTCTTCTGAAACCTCCATCTTACCACTCACAAATTAGTTGCTTTTCCGAACAATATCTCTGTAAAAAACAGGAAACACTACATAACTCCACCCCTCACACTTTCTGGTTTCCGGTCAGTTTGGCAATAGCAAAGTGGAAATTCTGGATGCAAGATTAATTAAAAACACATGGAAATACCCACATTTGGGCCATTTACAGAATATACATAGATTGATATGTATCCCACACTAACTGTTATCAGTTGCCTTAGTTCCACTTTGTGGAAATTTTGGTTAGGCCTTGAAGGCCATGATGCTGTTGAGATGGCTTCTTGTCAATTTAAAGTGATCTTGTGGTGGTCTCAAGATAAAATCTAAATTTGAAGGTGAAATTGTTGAAGAGTAGTGTTTTACATGTTATGCATAATTGCAATGTCCGATGGAAGATAGAGATAGAGATTAAAGAGTGACTAACCGTTTGCTGACCCGGTACAGATGATCCTCTTCAGAAGTGATGGCCTTGTTTTCTCTCTCTCGTTTTCTTGTCACTTTGGAGGTTAAAGCTCAAGCGATACAAGCTAAAAGACAAACAAATACAAAAACAAACGTAATACTATTTTTGTCTCTATTCAAATAAACAACAACAACAACAACATCTGGAATAGAAAGTCATGGTCATCTTGCAATGTTTTGGGGCCAGCGGAACATTGTTTCTTGACAGACACCAACAACAAATATTTGACTAAATGTCTGGATGGTGGGCTCAAAACTGCACATAAGCCTTGACGCCATTACTTATTCAGGAAGTTTATTGGTGTGTTAATAATTGATCATCTAATTAAGGGGGGAAGTTGGGGAGCTGTGGGGTCTGAATGCCTCTTTACCAATGGGCTTTTGGTAAGTGCATGGTTTGGTGAAGCGCGACAGAGAGGCGCCATGTCTAAGAGTTACTTTTGACCAGAGCATAAACATTTATATTCACAAACAGATTCACCATTCCAGTCAGGACCCGTATGAGGTCAAAAACAGACTTAACTACATTAAATTATTTGGATATTGGAAATCTACAAAGTCAAATGCTGTTTCAATTGGACTGTCTCTGCAATTTCAACATTTGTAGCACCACGGTCTAGAATGTACGACTCATGGACTACTGTGATGATTGAGTCCAGATTGTGGTTAAAAAAATTACATACAACACACACATAATTTCATAATATGGGCAAACCATCAAGCAGAAATCACGCAACTACTGAACAACACATTTACAGTTTGCTTTCTAAGTGTAAAATGAAGACAGGCTGTCTGCTATTCAGCAGCCAATCACTGTAGAACCCTACTGTATTTTTAAGAGCGATGATTGAGCAGATCAGAGCAATGGCTCCTTCCAAAGAAGCCTTTTAAGAAAGCATTAGAAAGTCTGCCATTAATCAAAATGGAAAACACAAGCCAAGCCAGCAGTTAAAGTGTTGTGACACATACATAAATATTGTCCAATATTTGTATCTATAATTTTTATAGTATTTATAGTGATCCTTTTTTTTTATCCAGTGTAAGTTACTTTAAAATAATTGCATGCATTGCATTTGTAGATTTATTAGATTTTATTATTAGAATGTATATTTGTACACATTTCGACACATATACATACCACTTCTTATATCCATATATGTATACACATACTGTATGTATGATTTTCAAATGCAATACTATAATGTTACATTTATTTATATTCTAAATGAATTGCCTTGAACTACAACCACAATACAACTCCCATAAATATTTTGATATACTATATAATAGAACCTTTTCCATTTTGTATTTTTTTTTGCATTGTTGCCAGAACAAAAAAAAAAATCCAGACACATTCAGTTGTGATGGGATTCCTGTAGTTAAGTGTCATATTTGACCAGCTCATTAGGATCAAAACAAGGTCGTCAGTGTGCGTGTGTGTGCGCGTGCGTGTGTGTGTGTGTGTGTGTGCTTTAAAATAGACATAACCAAAGGACAATTTTAACATTAGAACCATTACCAAAACACTGAGACTGAGGTAATTGTCTATAAATATCTGGGAACTTTTGTGGTTTTGTATAAAAAATATGTTGTTGATGAATTTTCATGCATCAACAATGTGCACACATGCACACACACGCACACACTCGCGCGCGCACACACACACACACACACACACACACACACACACACACACACACACACACACACACACACACACACACACACACACACACACACACACACACGCACGCACACACACACACACACACAGAATAGTACACACACATGCACATGTGGTTGTCCCCTTAGAGGGCAGTTTCATCTGATGGGCTATGCGGTGCAGTTTGGGGAATACAGAGAAAGAGAGTTCAATTATCTAAACTGCTATTAGACGGGTTCATCTGCACCAGATATACCATAATAGGCCATTAAAGCCCAGTTGAAGTCATTGTCGTCTTATGAGCTGGTGTTCTACTGACTTTTTTTTCTTCAATAAGTCACCATGACCTTATTTTAGAAGGCTGTTTAAAAACTTCTCTTGATTTGTAATACATGTTTTAATTGTTAATTACAATTAAATTGCTATATGTAGCTACATATTGCTACACAAAGTAAAAGTGTATTTTACATGTAAGTGTAAATAATGTCTTAAAAAAATGCTGCACCTTCAATTACTAACCGTATATGTATTTCTTGTAACTTGGGAAAACAGACGAATGTACAGAGGTAAAATATAACAGGACATACACTGATAATGAAGGCGAAAATAAATGAATACATACTATATATGTATTGATAATCATCCAAACATGACAACATCAATCTATGAAGAATATATTCCAGACTGCTTGCTTTGAATGTAAAAATGAATAAGTGATTCCGTGGTGTGATCATCTCATTAATGTGAACAATAATACTTCCATCAATCCAATGTTGAATAGGTTAATTGTCGATGTGGCGGCTTGACATAAAAGCTTTAAACAACATCGTCTCACTTCAAAAGAGGCTCAAAAGTCCAAATTGGAGTAAGAGAGAACTAGAGAACGCCACAAATAGAGAGATGATGGTGATGGACATTAGTAGTAATGATTGTTCTCAGATGGGACACTTTTTTTCATCTTAACGCATGTAGTTTCATGGGACACTGTGATGGCGCGCACAAAAAGTCAGGAAGATATACAGAAAAAAGAAAGAAAGAAAGATTGTCACACACATGTGAACCCCCACTTTGGCAATCAGCAGTTGAGCAGTGATCCCTTATGACAGCATGCTGTTCATTATTTTCTCTCAACAATTATTATTTGAACAGTAATTGTTTGTAAAGGTTAAACATCCCCACAATGCAACATCACTCACTGCTGCCAACTCAAACAATCATTTTGAAGGGGATGTAACTTTGTCAGTGGCAGAGTTACAGAGTTACAGCAATGAGAGCTGTGAGAAGAAACACATAAAGTAAAAGTACATTGATATTTCATTGTGCAAAATTGGCATTGGAAGATTACTATTCTATTCAACTGTACAGATATAATCTTAATTCACAACTGTATTATGTAACTAAATTGAAATTGTGTCGAAAGAATGAAACAATCCACCCATGTCTCAATATTTTTATAGGAATGTACTGTATCCAGTAAAATAGTGGCAAGAGATATGTATCCATGTTTATGTTTCCATCCATGTTCGACTACCAAGAATACTTCAGGGCCAAATAGGGGTACTCCCTATTCGGCCCTGAAGTATTCTTGGTTCCATTGTATTCCATTGTACTTATGGCACATATGGCATATATACATATGGCAATAAAGGCATTTTTGTTTGAGAACTGTGTGTGTGCATGTATTTCAAATCAGTATGTGAATAAAAACGATTTGTGTTAGAGATCTGTATGTGTGTGGTTTGTATTTGTGTTTCAGATTCATGTGTGAGTAAAAATATTTAGTGTACAAAGATAATTTTGTGGGTAAAAATGTGTTGTCTGTCTGCAAAAAAAAATCTATCTGTAGGGTGGGGGAGATGAGCCAACACCAAATCCACCAGGGCCAATCCTACTCATTTTACTTCACTGAGTGCTAACAGAGACTGTAAAAACATGCTGTGGGTCTAAAACAGCAAATAATTCTATGGAAGGGATAATGTACAGCGAGCCACTCATTAGTGCAAAATAGACCCTGGCAGGGTGATGCAGGACCCCAACGAGAACTGTTCCAACTGCTGCAGTCAGGCAATCGCCTCCGCAGTCATGCTGCTAGAAACTACTAGAGATACTCTAGTAGTTCTTTCAGCAGGCCATCAGGACTGTGAACTCTGAGCTCACCAGAGCACACATGCTTATGACTTATGACGTACATACATGCAGACATACATGGTCTGTACTCAACTCAACTCAAAATTTTTCATATTTTTTTCATACGGCCTTCTATATATTTTTTATATTTCTCATTCCTGCTGGGTTTTTTTCTACAAATATTGTAAATCGTCTAAATATTTTTATTCTGATCCCTCCAATTCAATTTATCGACAGTATTCGTTTGCACATTCCGCTGAGCATTGCCATGTGACAAATAAAGTTCTTGAATCTTGAATTATATGGCTTACTAAAGGAATCAATATTTAGAAAAATATTGTCTTGATGAATTGATTTGTTGATTCTATTGCTTCCGCTCGAAGCAATAGAATCTGTTCGATTCTGTGATTAGATATAGGTCCATAGCAACATCTGTTATTCAGAAACAGAGTAATAACATTCTATGGTCTTTTATTTCAGTTATTCATAAATAACAGACACTAGAATGCTGTAATTGACATCAGAATCAAGTATTCAACAAAGCCGTGTAAGAAGAAAAAGTAACGTCCTGTACTGTGCAAACCCATTTGAGACAATCAAATTCAAATCTGACTTAATCCAATCACATTATGAATATATTTTAACCTATAATTCAAGATCATGGTGTAGTGATATTTCTATGAAGCATAATATTGTTTAGAATCCTGTATTTCCCAGAACAAAATAAATAAATAATAGAAAAGTATAATTATTATGAGTACCACTTGACCCTAGCTTTGACACCTGCACACTATTACACTTGGAAGCTTCGTCGTTATAATGACCAGACCGGGTATTTTATGAATGAACATTTATTTACTAATGTCGCATTTTATAACGGTGGGCTTCAGGCCCCACTCTAATGCACACACGCGCACAGACAACAGATCAAGAGCAACCAGATGTAAACAGAGCCGCAGCCACTTCAGCTACTTCCTGTTAGTTGGATGTCAAAACAAAAGCAGAGAAGTAAAGCACTTCATCGCAAATAGGTCTGTGCCTGTCAACATTGGTTAATTACAATTACCAGGTTTATCATGACGTGTTATCTGTACTGTAAACACTATAACTGTAAATACTATAAATAGTAATACTCTAACTGTAAACAACATCTGTAAAATACTCTTTTAACCATTTTACATTTACATTTAGGGCATTTGGCAGACGCTTTTATCCAAAGCGACTTACAAAGAGTACATTTGTTGAAGGAGAGGCAGCAATTTATAACTGTGGTACCTGCAGATAAGAATAGAGATGTTTTCGAGCGTTCCTATTTACGAGACGAATAGAACGAGTTTCATAATTGCTAAGTTGCCTGCATATGTAGCTGGGCAGGCGTGCAACTCTAAGCATGATACAACATCTGAGAACGAACAACAATGCTAAGTGCCATTAATAAGTGTTAAGACATATAAACACGCAGGTTAGTGCTGGGGGGGGGTTATGTAGAGTCCAGGTGAACTCTGAACAGGTGGGTCTTGAGTCTCTTGCGGAAGCTGGCCAGAACCGTGAAGAGTTGGGACTTGGAAGAGCGATGTTTGGCTGTTTTTAGTGAAGGCGGTACCAGTCGTTTGGCAGAATTTGCCGAGCGGAGTGCTCGGGCTGGGGCGTAGGGTCGGACTAATTTTTGGAGGTAGGTAGGGGCGGTTCCGTTGACAGCCATGAAAGTCAGTACCAGTGTCTTGAATCGAATGCGAGCGATTACCGGGAGCCAGTGGAGGTTGCGGAAGAGGGGGGTTACATGGGAGAATTTAGGTAGGTTGAACACGAGGCGTGCTGCTGCGTTCTGGATGCGTTGTAAGGGCTTGATTGTTGAGGCAGGGAGTCCAGCCAGGAGAGAGTTGCAGTAGTCGAGACGAGTGATAACGAGCGCTTGGACCAGGATCTGCGCTGCTTCACGTGTGAGGAAGGGCCGGATCTTGCGGATGTTGTAGAGAGCAATTCTACAAGATCGGGCCACAGAGGTAATGTTGGCGTTGCAGGACAGCTGGTCATCCAGTACCACGCCAAGGTTCCTTGCCGTGGGTGCAGGGGAGACTTTGATGTCCTCGATGGTGACAAGTCGGTCCATCTGAGGGCAGTCTTTACCTGGTATGAAGAGAAGTTCAGTCTTGTCGAGGTTGAGCTTCAGGTGGTTGGCGGTCGTCCATCTGCTGATGCCGGCCAGGCATTTTGAGATGTGTGTTGGGATGTGGGTGTCTGAGGGGGGGAAGGAAAGAAACAGTTGGGTGTCATCAGCATAGCAGTGGTAGGAGAAGCCGTGGGATGTGATTACAGAGCCGAGAGATCTAATGTATAAAGAAAACAGAAGGGGTCCCAGTACTGAGCCTTGGGGTACTCCGGTGTCAAGGGTGCAGGGTCTGGACAGGGAGCCATTCCATGTGACCTGATAAGTGCGATCTGTCAGGTAGGAAGTTAACCAGGATAACGCAGTTCCAGTGATGCCAAGCTCTGCCTGGGTGGAGAGGAGAATCTGGTGGTTCACTGTGTCGAAAGTGGCGGACAGGTCAAGGAGGATGAGCACGGATGAGAGGGAAGAGCTTCTGGCATCGCGAAGGGACTCTGATACTGCAAGCAGGGCCGTCTCCGTGGAGTGCGCCGCTTTGAAGCCTGACTGATGAGGGTCGAGCACGTTGTTCTCGGAGAGATAGGATGATAGTTGGGTGGAGACAGCACGTTCTATGGTTTTGGAGAGGAATGATGGGAGAGACACAGGTCTGTAATGTCGGACGTCGGTGGTGTCCAGGGTGGGTTTCTTAAGGAGTGGCTTGATTCTGGCGGTCTTGAAGGCAGTCGGAAACAGGCCTGAAGTTATGGAGGTGTTAGTTAGGGTGGTGAGGAAGGGAAGGATGTCGCCCGAGATGTCTTGGAGAAGAGAGGATGGGATTGGGTCAAGGGGGCAGGTGGTGGCATGGTTGGATGTCACAAGCCTGTTGACTTCTTCAGAGGAGAGGGGGTTAAAGCAGGTAAGGCTGGTAGGGGTGGGTGAAGGGGGAGTGAGGGAAGAAGCAGGGGTGAAAGAGGAGGTAATGTCCTTCACCTTTTTTGTTGTAGGTGGCAAAGTCATCAGCCGAGAGGGAGGAGGGAGGAGGAGGGGAGGGAGGGTTGAGGAGGGAGGAGAACATGGAAAAAAGTTTCTTGGGGTTGGAGGCGGAAGAGTTGATCTTTGTAAGATAGAAGGCAGATTTGGCTGCTGACACAGTAGAGGTGAAACATGAGAGGAGGTGGAGGTAGTGAGAGAGATCATCAGCAGAGTCAGATTCTCTCCATTTTCTCTCAGCTGCCCGCAAATCTGTTCTATGAGCCCGCAGAGTTTCGGACAGCCAGGGAGGTGGAGGAGAGGCTCGTGCTGGTCTGGAGATAAGTGGACAGAGTGAGTCGAAGGATGAGGAGAGAGAAGAAGTCAGAGTGGAGGACGCTTCCTCTACTGACAAGAGGGAGAATTGTTGGGGGGGAGGTAGTGAGGAGAGGACAGTTGCAGAGAGAGTAGAGGGAGAGAGAGTTTTCAGGTTCCTACGGGAGGTGACGATGTGAGGCGTAGCAGGTAGGGAGGTGGGAGATTTTAGGGTGCGGGAGAAAGCGACAAAATGGTGATCAGACACAGGGAGGGGGGTAACAGAGAGTGCCGAAGTGGTGCAGGACCTTGTGAAGACAAGGTCAAGTTGGTTCCCGGCTCTGTGGGTGGAAGGAGAAGGAGTGAGCGCCAAACCGAATGTGGCAAAGAAGTTGATGAATTCGGGTGATTGTAACTTCTCTGGCTGGATGTTGAAGTTGCCCAGAACGACAAGTGGGGTGCCATCTTCGGGAAAACAGCTGAGGAGGGCATCCATCTCGTCGAAGAAGTTGCCAAGAGGACCCGGTGGTCGGTAGATCACGGCAATGTTGAGCTTGATCGGAAGGGTAACAGATACAGCATGGAGTTCAAGTGCAGATCTGGTCAGGTGTTCCAGGGGAAGGACCTGGTATGACCACTTTGGAGAGATGAGGAGTCCTGTTCCCCCACCTCGCCCAGAGGGTCGGGGAGTGAGTGTGTGTAACCAAATATTTATATCCCTTATTTATGTACAGTATTTATTACCCTTAGTATTTATGTATGCATGTAAATAAAACAATTTACAACACACACAAATACACAAGAACATACTTGTGATTAGTAATTAAGTGTGCTGTTAAAAGTTACACTAGCTGGGGCAAAGGGTAGATCAACATATTCTTATTATTCATAATTGCTTATAAATTGCTGAGAATTACTTATGCTCAACTCTAGAATTATCACATTAGAAAAGGAAACGACAGTGAGAAATTGAATTCCAGATAAGTTGAGTTGTAGCTCGGAAGAGCTAGCTGATACAGCTAATGTTATAGCTTTAGCTATAGGCGCTAATGCCGAGGCTAATGCCGGGGGTCCGAAACAAACCGAGTTTACTCCGTGTTCGGACCATACCAAGCTGCACGACAGTACTAAGCTTGAAGACGATACCGACAAGTGGCAAAGAATCGGCTTCCTCTACACCAGGGGTGTCAAACTCATTTGAGGTTGAGGGCCGGAACAGACCAAATGGTACTTAGCGGGGGCCGGACCAACAAAACACCGTGAAAATACATATGAAACTCTTACAACTTGTGCAGCTTAGTGGTTATTCGTAAGAGCTACAACCATGATTATGAATAAAGTGAAGAAATCAACCAGAAAGATGAATCCATCCAACCGTCCAACAATCCATTTGATAAAATTGCCTTCCGCGCCGGATTGGATCAGCTGGTGGGCCGCACCTGGCCCCCGGGCCGCATGTTTGACACCCCTGCTCTACACCAAATGCTACACGAAATGCCCATAATGCTAACACTACTGTCCAGCCTTCGCTACTTTTAAATAACCAATTTGAGCCACTTGCGAATCTGGATGAGGAGATGCCAAGTACAGAATGCCATAACTCAGTGAAGCATAAAAGTAGGGTAGCGAATGTCAAGAAAAACAGAAAGCAGACATGCACGCTAGCTGAGCAAGTAATAGACAGAGCAGGGCCTACTCAACACCGGCCCACGGTGAACGACTATGCCAAGAAAAACATTCTCATTACGGGTGACTCGGTCATACGTAATGTAGCAGCTAAAAATGCTACAACAATCTGCTTTCCCAATGTGTGTGTCTCTGACATTACGAAACAGCTCCCAGAATTACTTAAAAAGCATAAACAGGCCAGCCACCTTGTAATTCATGTAGGGAAAAATGACATTCTTAGAGGACAATCAGAAATAGTGAAACACGATTTTATGGATTTTTTGAATGTATGGCTCTCCAAAACCTGCAACATATTGGGATTTAATTTTATTGACAATTTTAATTTGTTTTGGGGCCGTAGAGCTTTTTTTATACATGATGGCCTTCACCCGAACAGGATGGGTGTAAAAACTCTGACAAACAATCTCATCTTCTCTCTTCGGCATGCTACATTTCCGTCGCAGGACCATTTCCAGTGTAAGGAACACAGAGTCACCACACTATTTCTCTGCCCAAGGTCAAGCCACTCCCTCAGCTTCAGCCTACAATCTCTGCATGCAGCGAGGACACTATGCAGCTTGAGGACCCTGGTGATAAGCAGCTGTTATTTCAATCTCAGGATTGGAACATTAACCATGCCGACTTCCCGCCTTTGAGTAGAGACATGGAGCCTGTCTCTCCCTCCAGAGGCAGCGACTTGGAATCCTCTGATGACACAAGTCCCTTCCTGGCCCTTCCTCAGTCCTTCACTGTCACCCCTCAGACCACCCGCATTCCGGTATCCCTTCCCCCATTATCTTCTTCATCACCTCCCTCACCATCCCCCTTGTCCTCACCATCTCCCACATTATTCCATTCACCATCCTCACCGCCTTCCACTTCACTCCCTCACTCACTGTCGCCTCAGCCGCCCTCCTTACCACCTCCTTCATCACTCCCTTGCAAGCACCAGGAACTGCCCGCCTTTACCTTCCTTCCGTCTAATGTTCAGACACGCTTAATTTTGGAACCAAACAGTGTAGAAAAACATTTAAGGTGTCATTTCCAACTAAATTTGGGATGCCCATTCATTTGGTGATACCTTTGAGATCGCCAGAAGTCAAGAAAATGCATTTAGGTCAAGATCAAGGTAGAAATTGACCAAAGAATTAGCTGTCAATCAGTTGAAATTTGCAAATGAACACCCAGTGGTGTCACTGTGGTGAATTTAGTGATTTATCTTGTCAGTGTGTGTGTGTGTGTGTGTGTGTATGTGTGTGTGTGCTGCTGGCAGATGTGGCGCAGTTATGTATTGTGTATATCCATGCTTCGACTAACTGGGTATAGATGCATTATCTGTAGTAGAGTAGAGTTCTATGTTTTGTTGAGCCATACAGGTAAATACATTCTGGATATTGACATGTAGCGTATGGTCCATGTCTTACCAATGATATCAATTTTTTTTGTTTTTTTAATTTCGGAACCAAACAATGTAGAAAAACATTTAAGGTGTCATTTCCAACTAGGCCCATTCATATGGTGATACTTTTGAGATTGCCAAAACACAAGGACATGCATTTAGATCAAGGACAAGGTCAAATTACATAAAACATGTTTGGCCATTCTTTTGCTAATACATTTATTTTAGCTTAGACACTGGATTGGACCGATGCAATATAGTGAAATGTGCTTCCATTTTGACACTATAGGGATAATAATACAAAATAATTAACTGAATAGACCCATGGTGCTAGTCTATTTTAATGATGATAATGATAAAGATCAAAATCTAACAGTCTCCAGAACAGTGTCACGAGGTGTGCAGGAGGACCCAAATGCAAGACCCAGACTCGGAGTTATGCAGTACTTTATATTTATTAATAATACATACAGAGAGGTAACGGTAGTGAATCCAGCGGGACGGGTGGCGAGCGCGGCAGGCAGATGCTGGAACCGGCAGGCAGGGAGAGACGGGCAGATAGGTAGGCAGGGAGATGATCGGCTGGCTGGAGACGATCGCGATCCGTGTGGGGATGATAAACAGGTAGAGTTCCGACGGGGAGAATTAATGACAGAAGAACAGGTAGTTTGCAACAATGATCCAACGACCAGTGGGTGGAAAGCCGGGGTTCTTATACTGTCACTAATTGTAGATCGATGGCAGGCGCGAGCGCAGCGCAGGTGCCGCTAATGACGCTCGGGCGGCACCGGAGCCCGGAGCCATGCCCACCAACCCCGTGAGCCCGGAGACACGGTCGAGACCGTGACAAACAGAAGCATAGTGCAGTGCACTTCAGTGCAGCTTTGGCACACTTGCATCGTCCAGTGCACCCTTTCTTGCAGCGACAGTGGATCAATTCATGGCAAGATTTTGATGCTTCAGAGAGAGTGGTCCAGGGCCAGATGCCTGGTTCCAACAGTTGGCCTGGTAGCAAGTGCGCTTGATGTGCTGCTTCAGTGCTGCCTGGGTTGGAGGAATGTTCTCTAGAGTTCTAGACTTCTGTGTGAAGAGCTGTTTCCTGGAATTATTCACCTCCGTGCTCTCATCAGCACCACAAATCGCTCTAGCAGTAACACTGATCCTTCACTGACCTCACTTGGCATGCATAGGAGTTCATTGAAAGCATCATTCACCTCTGGGAAAGACTTCCAAGTTTCCCAGGCAGTCAGAGACAGTGTCACACCCGGTGAAAGCGTGAAGGACTGGTAGAGTCAGACACTTTGTTGGATTCATTGTGGCAACCATTTCGTGAACAGCTATGTAGCGAAAGCTTGATCCGACACCAAAGGCAAACCACAGCTCATCAGGAGCTATCTTGCTGAATGAAGCCACAGCCAGTACCACCACATCGGTATCAACGGTACGTATGGTCACCTTCTTACACCCCTTTTGCACAGCATCTGCCACATGCAGAAGTAGACGAGTGTCGGCCTCCTCTTGAGAACACAGGGCAAGGCAGGCCAAGTATGACTCAGCAGGAGAGCAGTGGACTCCACTTCCATCTGTTGCATACAGTTCCTTGCCCTCTGCGAGAGGAAGATGAACAACTCCGCGTGACAGGAAAGTAAACAAGTCGGTTTTGTTCTCATCGCATCGAAGGAAGTCCTTCCAGTTCTTTGGCATCTCACAGTAGAAGGAGCCACCCTTTTCCTGGTGCCCTTTCCCCTCTTTTGTCTGGTTGAGGCTTTCAGGCTGGCAGGTAGGTATACATCCCAGACAAGGTCAATGCGGCTGCTTTTCTCAAGTTGAGCAGAGATGTATGGTGCAAACACTCTTTCTCCATACTCTTGAAATGTTCTTGATGTTCCAGGATTTAGCATATGAACCACAGCTGCACCATCGAGAATTGTTGCATCAGCCATAGGCACACTATTGTTTTCGAGCAGATCTGATTCTAGGCAGCGAAGTAGATTTAACCCCAATCCAAATTTTGCCTCCAGTTGACAGAGCTGGTGGGGATGCCTGGTTTTCATGTAGCAACGGGTGGGCATGGGTGGGGCCACGCGGAACCGTTGCCCACCCAATCAACCACTGGGTGTTCATTTGCAAATTTCAACTGATTGACAGCTTATTTTTTGGTCAATTTCTACCATGATCTTGACCTCGAATTCTGGCGATCTCAAAGGTATCACCAAATGAATGGGCATCCCCAATTTAGTTGGAAATGACACCTTAAATGTTTTTCTACACTGTTTGGTTCCAAAATTAAGCGTGTTTGAACATTAGACACGAGAGACTGGTGGCCATCTTGGATTTGACCTCTCACGGTCCTCATAGGTCAAATCTGACTTCCCTCCACATCTGAAAATAAACCTTATGGTATGCACTAACTATGTTAGAAATGTCATGCTTTTCTCATAAAATGCACAATTGTTATAATATGAGAGCTTATCCGCTGTACTATTTGTCTTTCATTCCATCTATTGTTACTGTGCAGAGAAAATTTAGGCCTAGGCCTAGTGTTGGTTGCAATCATAGTAATTTGGTTAACATCCTAGTAAAGCCCTTGATTTATACAGAGTTGGACATGCATGTTAATATGGCACTTTTAAATGTGAGATCACTCACAAATAAGAGTTTTTTAATCAATGATTTTATCTGCATTTTATTTTCCTTGTGGAAACCTGGCTTAAGAGTGATGGAGCTGCAACTCTCATCGAAACTTGTCCACTTAACTAAAATTATTTTCAATCAGTAAGACAGGACAAACGAGGGGGTGGTATAGCTGCTATATTCTCCAATCAGTTTAGTTGTACTGAGATTGATTTGGGTAAATTTGTATCTTTTGAATACCTTAAAGGTAAATCAGATGTGCTTATTTTAACACTATACACACCACCTAAGCAATCTTCAATATTTCTCTCTGAATTCTCTGAGCTTATGTTAATTATCCTTACTAGTTATGACCGAATAATCATTATTGGAGATATGAATATTCATATCAATAATAGTACTGACTTGAAAGCTGTGGAATTTATGAATCTCTTAGATAGCCTAGGATTAACTAAAAATGTTACTGAAGTTACTCATCAATTAGGTAATATACTCAACTTGGTAATATCGCAAGGGATAAGCATTGATAATATCTCAGTGTCTGACATTGCTATTTCTGATCATTACTGTGTGTTCTTTGATGCCCTACTAAATACATCTAACAATAAAAGAGAAGTTACAATTAAAAAACGGTACTTAGATGCCACAGCAGAACAACATTTTTCTGAACTTGCAAACTCTTTCGAACCATGTAATGCACATTGTTCGATAAATGAAATGGTTGATACCTTAAATAGCAATTTAATTAATGCATTGGATAGCGTAGGGCCAGTTAAGATTAAAAAGAGTTCAATTGATAAAATATCACCATGCCTAAAATAGCACTATCCGTGAGCTTAAGAGATTTTGTAGACCAGCAGAATGGACATGGAGAAAAACGACATTAGAGATTCACCGTAGCATGTTGAAGGACTGCATCTCTATCTATAATAAAGCTATATCCACTGCGAGAATAACCCATTTCTCAAAGATAATTGCTGAGAATGGCAGCAACTCTAGGATACTATTTTCAACTGTTGACCGACTATTAAATCCTACACCAACTTCTGACTTTCTTAGTTTAGCTTCTGCCTCAAAATTTGATGAGTTCGCAGTTTTTTAACAGCAAAATAACAACCATTAGAGCTGGTATTCCCAGAAGCACTACAAACCCTTATGATTTGCCATGTAATAAGCCAGCAATTATGAGGAACTTTAATAACATCTCTGATACAGAACTTTATAAGATTGTAAGACAGAGCAAATCCTCTACTTGCTGTCTTGACCCCGTCCCTACTAAATTTAAAGAAAATGTTTTTTATAGTGTCTCCACATCTGTTCTAAAAATAATTAACACATCCCTTGAGACTGGAATTTTCGCATTTAAAACTGCTATTGTGAAACCGCTATTGAAGAAACCAAACTTAGACCATAGTGTACTAAGTAATTACAGGCTTACAGTATATCCAACTTACCCTTCATGAGCAAGATACTAGAAAAAGTAGTTTTTAATCAACTAAACAAATTCTTAAATGAAAATAGTATTCTAGAAAAGTTCCAGTCAGGTTTTAAATCTAACCATAGTACAGAGACCGCTCTAACTAAAATAGTCAACGATCTTAGACTTAATGTTGCTGCAAACAAAGTCTCAGTGCTTATTCTCTTAGATCTGAGTGCTGCATTCGACACAACTGACCACAGCATTCTAATAAATCGGCTAGAAAACTGGGTTGGCCTCTCTGATTGTGTACTGAGAGACAATTTTATATCAGCCTTGGAGATCACATGTCAGAGAAATATGATGTATCTTTTGGTGTTGCACAAGGAAGCTGTCTTGGTCCCCTTCTCTTTTCATTGTACATGTTACCACTAGGTAATATCATCAGAGATCACAATGTTAATTTCCATAGCTATGCTGATGACACACAATTGCACATTTCTGTCGAGCCAAATGATGCTAATGCATTATATTCCCTGACTACCTGTCTGTCCGCAATTAATCAATGGATGAGCAAATTTTTTTTTAAATTAAGACAGAAATACTCTTAGTTGGCCCCAAAGCTAAAAGGGATGCACTTTATAATAGGTTAGGAAACTTGGCTCATCAGAATAAAACAGAAGTAAAAAGTTTAGGTGTAATTTTAGATTCTGATTTAAGTTTTAAAACCCACATAAATAAAGTGATCAAGACATCATTCTTCCACTTAAGAAATGTAGCCAAAGTACGGCTGTTTTTAACTCAACAGGATGCTGAGAAGTTAATCCATGCTTTTATTTAAAGTAGGCTGGATTACTGTAATGCTCTTTTTACTGGTCTTCCAAAGAAGTCAATTGAGAAATTACAGTTAATTCAGAACTCTGCGGCTAGACTTTTAACAAAAACAAGGAAGAGAGAACATATTACTCCTGTTTTAGCTACACTGCACTGGCTTCCTGTATCTTTTAGGATTGTATATAAAGCCTTAAATGGTCTGGCACCTTCATACATTACTGATTCTCTGTCGTGTTATGTCCCTAAACGAGCCCTTAGGTCCTCTATGGCAGGCTCTTAAACATTCCACAAGTTCCACCAAATAAAATTGGAGAAGCTGCCTTTGCACATTATGCACCTAAATTGTGGAACACTATATCAAAAACTATTAGAGAGGTGGGCTCAGTGGATATTTTTAAACGACAACTGAAAACATACCTTTTTAATCTAGCTTTTAATTAGCAGTGAGCCCTCCACATTAAGCACCAGGGGGGTGGTGGAAAGACCCCTGACTTGGCGATATAAGGCTGAACCATATTATAAGTAAGGCTGAGCCATAACATAAGCACTGGGGGGGTGGTAGAAAGACCCCTGACTCAGCGATATAAGGCTGAGCCATAGAATAATCACCGAAGGAGTGGTAGAAAGACTCCTGTTTCGGCGATATAAGGCTGAACAATATAAAAGTGGGGGTGGTATTGCTGCTATATTCCAAAATCTTCATTTTTGAACACCTAACTATTATGCTTATTTTAACAGACTCTATTTTTATAAATCTTATTTTGTTAAACATCAATTTTACTCTCTTATTCTTTTTAATTATTGTATTGTCTTTTATTATATTTTCCCTGCCTTCTGTATCCTTGGATTGTGTGGTCTACTCAATTCTCGATTTCATTATCCTGTTTTTTTTTCTTGTTTATTTTATCATGTTTATTATTTCTGTACTGTGCTGAAATGTTAAAGCACTTTGAGCTGCATTCTCTGTATGAAAAGCTTTATTATTATTATTATTATTATTATTATTATATGTCGCCAGAGGGAAACCAAAGGCTGCAAAAAGTCTCAGTTTCTGCACGAATGAAATCCATCTGTGAACTGAATTTGTATACATATACAGTATATATATATATATATATATATATATATATATATATCAGGGCTGTCAACATTAACACTTGCGAAAATACGCAAAAGAATCACATTACCAAGTTAGACCCAAACGGCCTCCCGTATTTCCAGCGAGGATTTCTACCTGTTTTTTTGTGAGATTACATGGTAAACGCCCCTGTTGTTGTTGTGTGAGTACATGGCAAATGCAGCTACGACGACTGAAAAGATATCCCCCGGCGTGTTGAACAGAAAATTCAGATAGCTTCCAGATGGAAATTTAGATAAAACGATGTGTAGTTGTGTGCACATAATGTAGTGATGAGCTGTCTTTCCACCGAAGTACAATGAGTCTGAAGTACCATCTTCAGGCAAAGCACGTCTTTGCTAATGCTAATCCTAACACTAGCACTATCACTGCCACTCAGGATAAAGCCGTGTTCATCAGACTACACTAGCAGAGTGCATCCGGGGCAAGTCTCTCAGCAAAGCGACAACAGCTAAATTAACCCACGCAATCGCGAAATGGATCGCCATGGACTGTAGGCCCATCAACATTGGTGAAGACCAGGAGCTACAAGGCATTGTCCAGATCGCATCAGGCGACCCATCATACAAGCCAACTTTGAGGGGAACTATTGTCGCAAGAATTCACAAATTGCATGGCAGTGAAAAGGCAAAGAAAGTGGAGGAATTTGCACAAACTACATGTATTGCACTGACTGGAGACCACTGGACATCAGTAAACAACCATAATTACCTTGGTGTAATGGCACACACACCACATTTTAGGTGTGGTGAAAACGGGATTAACGGTTTCACCGATTAGTAGTTCTACTGGGGGACTTCAACGCACATGTGGGCAATGATGGAGAAACCTGGAGGGGGGTGATTGGGATGATCGGCCTGCCTGATCTGAACCAGAGTGGTGTTTTGTTGTTCGACTTCTGTGCTAGTCATGGACTGGCCATAAGAAACACCATGTTTGAACATAGGGTGGTCCACAAGTGTACCTGGTACCGGACCGCTGAAGTAGTCAAAAAGCTCTTCAGTGGCAAGGCGGCAGGTGTGGATGAGATTCGCCCTGAGATGCTGAAGGCTCTGGACAATGTCGGGCTGTCGTGGCTGACACGCCTAGTCAATGTCGCGTGGAGGTCGGGGACAGTACCTGTGGAATGGCAGACCGGGGTGGTGGTCCCCATTTTCAAAAAAGGGGACCAGAGGGTGTGCTCCAATTATCGGGGTATCACACTGCTCAGCCTCCCCGGGAAAGTTTATTCCAGGCTTGCTGGAAAGGAGGCTCCAGCCGATTGTCCAACCTCAGCTTCAGGAGGAACAATGCGGATTCCGTCCTGGCCGTGTAACAGTGGACTAGCACGTCAAAGTCAAGCACATTCTCAGTGGTTGTTGGACTCCGCCAAGGTTGTCCTTGTCACCGATTCTGTTTGTGATCTTCATGGACAGAATCACAAGGCGCAGCCGACGTGAGGAGAGTGTCCGGTTTGGGGACCTTAGAATTGCATCTCTGCTCTTTGCAGACAATGTGGTTCTGTTGGCTACATCAGACTGTGACCACCAGCATGTACTGGGGCGGTTTGCAGCCGAGTGTGAAGCGGTCGGGATGAGAGTCAGCACCTCCAAGTCTGAGGCCATGGTTCTCTGCCGGAAAACGGTGGAGTGTTCCCTTTGGCAATGAGCAGAATGGCAGAGCTGAAAGTTCAGCCAGCCTCTTGTCTGGGCAAGAAGAAGACTCACTCATCCAGGATGCACCAACGCGCTGGAATTCAACTCTCGAGATAATAAAGCGGGTCCAACACAACAAAGACCCACTGAAGGCAACGCTGGCGCAGCAGAAGCACAAGTGAACCATGCTAACCTCAGCTGAATATGACAGGCTGGCAAAGTTGGAAACGCAGCTGAAGCCATGCTGGTAAGGTCATTTCCCTATCCTCTTCCATTTGAATTCATGACTAATCCAATTTGTATCATATATTATTGTATTTTAGAAATATTTTGAGGCCTGTCCCCTAAATGGGTGTTATCTGAATGAAAAGTGGAGTCATTAATTCTATTGGTCTAGTGTGTTTGTAGGTACGTCACTGAACTCCTGGGTGGTGACAAATATGTGTCAAATACTGTATATGTCACTCTGCCACCTCTTGCGTACAATGGAGGCCTCAGATGTTGACCCTGCCTATGTAGTGCACATTCACAGAGGACCTAAGCAGACTAAAGGAGAACACAAACATGTCATGGCTTAAGGTAGCAACAGCTGTAGATCCCACATTCAAGGACCTCAGGTGCCTTCCCAGAGCAGAGAGGGAAGAGGTGTGGCGAAAGCTGACTGAGATTCTTAAGGACAGGGATCCTGCACCACATCCCTTCACAGAGGAAATGGAATCTGAGCCACCAAAGGAGAAGATGGCGTCCTACTGATGGAGTCAGAGTCTGATGATGAGGCACCATCAACAGACAAAACTCTAGACAGGTATAGGGCAGAGCCCAGTGTCAGCATCGAGGCATTTCCACTAAAGTGGTGGTCGGCACACAAAGGTGCTTAGCTACACCTGCTTCAACAGTGCCATGTGAGAGACTGTTTTCTCTGTCAGGCCACATTGTGCAGAGGAAGAGGTCAGCTCTTTCATCTGAAAATATCAACAAGCTAGTCTGCCTGAGCAACTGATTAAAAGAACAGTAGACTTTAGGTTGACTGGTGTCATGACACACAAGTTCACACTGTGATCTTATAATAAAGTAAAAAACCCTCTTCCTCTTACCAGGTTGTGATGCATTTCTTAATTACACCACATATGTATTTGTAAGAGTGCGTCTGGCAACAGGAAGGTTGTTGGTTCAATCCCCGGGCTCCGCCTAGGTAAGTGTTGAGGTGTCCCTGAGTAAGACATCTCACCCTAAATGCTCCTGACGTGTTGGTTGTTACCTGGCATGGTTGGCACCGCCGTTGGTGTATGAATGGGTGAATGTGAGGCAACTGTAGCTTTGGATAAAAGTGCTATATCAATGCAATCCGTTTACCATTTACCATATACATATTTTCTTATGTTCTGTAAAATCTGCCATTTGATAATATTAAGATGAGATAATCTGAAGTTCAAAGATAATCCAAATACACCAACTTGTTTTAGCAGGCATCTTCTCGCAGGTTAACTCGATTCATTTTTCTATTTTTATCGATTGACACCAGTAAAAAAATAAATACATAAATACATATATAAAAAATATGTATACTGTATATATACGTATATATATAATATAATATATGTAGGACTAGGAGTAAGACTATAGAGTAGGAGTAGGACTAGGGAATATGATTAGGGAGTAGGACTAGGATGTAAGACTAGGGAGTAGGACTATGAGTAGGACTAGGTTTTATGACTAGGGAATATGATTAGGGAGTAGGACTAGGATGTAAGACTAGTGAGTAGGACTAGGAGTAGAACTAGGGTGTAGGACTAGGAGTAATACTAGGGAGTAGGAGTAAGACTATGGAAGAGGACTCAGAGTAGCACTAGGGTATAGGACTAGGAGTAAGACTAGGAGGTAGGAGTAGGAGTAATACTCGGGAGTAGGACTAGGGAGTAGGAGTAAGACTAGGGAGTAGGACTAGGGAGTAGAACTATGAGGTAGGACTAGGGAGTAGAACTAGAGGGTATGACTAGCGAGTAGGACTAGGGGGTAGGACTCGGGGGTAAGATGAGGGTGTAGGACTAGGGGGTAGGACTAGGGAGTAGGACTAGACTGTAGGACTAGGGGATAGGACTAGGGGGTAGGACGAGGGTGTAGGACTAGGGGGTAGGACTAGGGGGTAGGACTAGGGAGTAGGACTAGACTGTAGGACTAGGGGATAGGACTAGGGGGTAGGACGAGGGGGTAGAAGTAGGGAAACTCTGTGTGTTGAGCTCGAGTGGATCTCTGACTGTGGTGGCACACATCAATATTGTGTTATATATTTGATATACATATTTTCTGATGTTCTGTAAAAAATCTGCCTTTTGATAATATGAAGATGAGCAGCATCTGAAGTTCTAAGATAATCCAAATACACCAAATTATTTTAGCAGGCCTCTTCTCGCAGGTGGTGTATACAAATCCATCTCTTATCCACCATAAAGTCTGGCTTCAAGACATTTACAAGATGCATTAGCAATTTTGGCAGTCGAGAATACCAATAATTAAAATAAACTGAAGTAACTCACTCTGAGGATAAATACACAAATATGACCTTTAGCATTAGAGCATTTAATCTAGAATATATTAAATAAAACATTCAAAAAGCAAATACCATATTTAAAAATATATATTTATTAGATATATTATTATCATTTTATATTAATGTGCGTCAGTGTATGTGTATGTTTATTTGTGTGTGTGTGTGTTTGTGTGTGTGTGTGTGTGTAAAAGAGAGATAGAGTGAGAGAGAGAGAGAGAGCGAGAGAGAGAGAGAGAGAGAGAGAGCACGAGAGAGAGAGTGCGAGATGGACAGAGAGAGAGAGATGGAGAGAGATAGAGAGAGAGAGAGAGAGAGAGAGAGAGAGAGAGAAGTTGTCCTTGACCCTATTGTCAAAGATGAAAAACAGAACTGGAATATTGTCTTCTCAAGAGCAGATTTAATTCTCTCTCAGGATATTGAACTTTGTAGTGTTTTTTCTTCTTTTTCAGATAAATGTATAGAGCTATAGCAACAGCAAAAGTCAAATCATTATAGAGCAATTCGTCTAGAATGCTTTTTGTGTCTCTGACACAAAAGATCTCATTGGCTTTATTTCACTCAATGAATCAGTGTTGTGAAGCCCCACACTGAAAAAAACCAATGTAAATTCAACACTAGGAAAACAACTTGTACGTGTCAACAGATGCCAGCAAAATTAATTTTGACAATTAATATTGACAAACCTGAGTCCAGGTTTCCAGCGGTCTAGTTCTTTATACAGCTATGGCTCTATGACAGAATCTACATGGACACAAATAAAACTTGCGGGAAAGATTCAATTTCCTGAAATACATTGATTGCATGTACACATATTCTCGTAATGTAATAATGACCAGGCCATACATGAAATAGTTGGATTTTCTTAATTATTAATTGTAATGTGTAACCTAATTTGTTTTGGGGGGTTTTAAGCATGTAGGAATGACAGGAAGCAACAACACTTTTTTTTCCCTAAACGTATATTATTATGTATGTGCAAGCCATTTTTACAATCGCTGTCTTTGTTATTAGATATTTGAAAAAAATACACCAGCAATTCCTTTCATCCCGGCTTGTTAATGTGCACATTATTAGAAATGTGCATTCAAATTAACTTTAAATGTACTTAAGTACTTAAGTGTAAAGTAAAATAGCATGTAGAAAATATTGCATTATTGTCCACACTAGTATTGTCATTTGCGTCGAACCTAATATACAGATATAGTTAGCGACACGGTGTGGTAAACCCGAAATGTTCATACAATCCAACACTGTAAAAAAACCCCAATACTTATAAACCAATCTGGACATGAGCTGTTCCAAGTGTCCAGGGTCCAATTAGAGCTCTACGAGGTATGGTTACATGGCAGCCAATGACATGGAAGAGGTCTAGAACTATCAATCTGACCAACCAAGTACCAACCAGTCGTTGCCTTTTGCATGAAATTACTGAAAATATAACATAATATAATATCACCTAATATATACTTAATACTCCCTTTCCCTTTCTCTCTTAACACGTGCTTGACATAATTCATAACACAATGGAAAAGCAGAGTTAATGATGCTAAAGAGCGATTCTAACTGGTGGACAATGATGTTGCACGTCATTGCTCTGTCTGCAGTTTATTAGGAATTAAACAGCCTTAGATCTTTCATGTTTTTCCCCCTGCTAATTGTATGTTGGAAAATTGTATCATTATAGCTATTGTAAGTATTTTAAGCTTCCCTACTGAGTCGCACTTTAATCGCACTGTAATAAATTATTCTGTTATGCCTCCAGTTGCGCTTTCACCTCACATATTTTTCACTCTGAACAATTGACTTTAAAAAAATTACTTTAGTTAAATACAATGGAAAAAGACAGAGATAGTCACATGAACACAGCTATTAAGACTGGCAAAGCATTTGTCAGTAGAGCTGTCAGCGAACTACACCATTGTTTGATTTGATGTTTCATGTGATGGGCGGATGTTGCAGGCATGAGCACACACAATGAGAAAGATGGGCATAGTGACCCTTGACACATTGCTTATCTGCCTAGTTTCACAACATTGTCAACAGACCCCAGATTTCCAATGTCCACCTCCAGGAGATTTCCAACATACATAATACAAGTCAGAATACAACACAAACCCTGTGAAATCATTCTGGGTTTGGACCCAAGCGATGGGCACCAGAAGCCCTGCCTAAGGTCTCATGGTCAGGCTAGCAATGCTCCCAGTTTCTCCATCATATCTGGCCTGCACAGATGGAGGATCCTGTGGAGAATGATCATCGTTTCCACCATTCAGCCTCCATTCCATTCCACTGCCTTGGCATCATTGGTATGATGATGTATATTTTTACTGGTATTTTATGATTTCAAACAATACATTTACAGTTGTTTAATTTCTGTGAAAAGTATAGTAGAACAGTAGGATGTGTACAATATCAGCGAATGGGAAATTTTATTGTAATATTGTAATAACTATACATCAGTTAACTATAAACAGTATGAAGGATAGCAAGGTTGTGTTCTTTATTTCATGTCTTGTACATTTGGCTGTCAGGGAGTGAACTATTTCCTGTAATATTTGTAAGATTTTCCATGTCTACATTGAGGCCCAACATGCATCCAACATCCAGTTTGTGTGTGCAATGCAATTTATGGTCATGGCAATTCAATATTTAGAGAGGTGATTAGGTGGGACTGTGTTGTCAAATGCTGTTGAAACAAAGTGGCAGCTTCAGAAGATAATTAGTTCAAAAATAAAATAAAATAAAAAGTGTAGAAAAACAAATATTAAAATAAAGGAATGAACTAGATTGAGAACTTACACTCATGCAGAAGCACCAAATACAGATGTATTGGCACCATTACATTAAAAGGTGCTTTCAGTTAGATTTAAGAGCTTTTATTTGGGTGTTATTTGATAGAAATGACCTAGCCATTATTAGCCTTATTAGTTAAATACTTAGCCTTTTTTTCTTCTTCTTTTTTTCAGTTGTGATACCGAAAGCATACTTGGAAATATACTACTAACAACTTACTGAGCAATTTAATGATGTTCCTTGGTTCAATGTGCTGCTTTAGGTATTGGGGCTACGGTTGGGCTGAAGGAGGAGCCTTGGTAGACCTATTTACATCATGTTACATACACACACACACACACACACACACACACACACACACACACACACACACACACACACACACACACACACACACACACACACACACACACACACACACACACACACACACACACATACATACCTTTTTTAATCGCACCTTAACAGGTGGGATTAAAAAATAAATTTAAATATTTGGGCAGGAAATGTAAGGACAGATAAAAAAGGAGCAAGCGCAGGCATATATATGAGCAAAGCAGACATCATGAAATCATGTCGGCAAAGTAGAACACCAGCGCAAAGGAATAACATGACGAAGATATGCAGGCAATTATAATCACATAGATGAGAATGGAAGGAAAATGGCTCATACAGAATACTGCAAGCCTATATTCTAGCTATGACAGCTCTTAACGCTACTACTATAGTAATTAACAGTACAGTAAGGGCTTCAACTAATGCAGATTTTGATAGGCTATTGCGCTACTACAGTACTAGACTAATTAACTACAGGCTTATAGTGTATAGTAAAGCGATAAAGCTTGCGTAACTATCAGTGATGTATATTTCCAAATTCCAAGTGTCTATTTTCAAATAGCTTCATGTTACTACTTAATATCCCATCTGAGTGACTTCCCTGTGACCCGGTACAACTTATTTAGCTATTTGAATCTGATGTATATGACACCACGAAGTTAATGTATTGCAGTCATCATTAGGTGAGTAAGTATAATGTTCTTTGATAACGTAGAAAAGGGCTGGTGTCCAAACGTAGGCGTGTGTGAGCAACTCGTAATCATTTGGGATTGACCACGTTCCATACAGACTGATGCTTTGTTTTACCATTAACTCATATGTAGCATTTCATGAATGAAAAAAAAATGTAACTATCGAATGAAAATGAGTTGACCATCCTTTCAGGAGACACCATGTAATTAGCCCAATCAAAGTTTTAAGAAACGTAAAAAAGTTAAATAAAGATAGGAAATATAGGACACAGTATGGGTGGCTGAAAGATAAAAGTGGATGTGTGTGTGTGCACGTGTATGTGTCTGTGATGCTGCGGTCGGGGCAGTTGAGGTGAGAAAGGTGGTGCATTTAAAAAGCGAGGTCTGAATGAGGATAGAGGAAAGGGTGGCAGAGATCAAGGCAGCCAATAACTGGAGAAACACACTGGAACAAAAGGGAGTAAGAGAGTGGGTGCAGGGGGGGGAGGGTCAAGAGAAGAATGGAATGAAAGAAAGCAAGTGAGAGGGTGATGAAAGGACACTCTGAAGTGTGGGGGGGGACAGGAGGGAGAAAAAACAAGTCTGGTAGAAGGTGAAATAAACATGTCAATGGAGATGCAAGAAGAAGCTTCCCATCCCCTTAGAATGAGGGGATGGCATGGATCAGTGGGACCATTAAACACCATCTAGTCAGTCTAGTCTGCACCATGGATCAGTGGGACATGTATCTCATGTATCTCACTATCAGACCATGGGGGCGGCAGTAGCTCAGGAGGTAGAGCGGTTGTCTTACAACCGGGAGGTTGCTGGTTCACTTCCTGGGTTCTGCCTAGCTAAGTGTCTAGGTGTCCCTGAGCAAGACGCCACCTAACCTTAACTGCTCCTGACGTGTTAGTTGTTACCTTGCATGGTTGACACCGGTGTTGATGGGTGAATGTGAGGCAATACTGTAAAGCGCTTTGGATAAATAAATGCAATCATTTTACCATTAAACACCATCTAGTCAGTCGAGTCTGCGCCATGGATCAGTGCCACATTCCAGGTAGCACAGCTTTTTACTAGATATAACCTTACATCATGGGGTGTTTTATATACACTATTTGAGCTGTACATCAAGATAAGAGACATCAACACACCACATCATGGAGCTAAAGGGGGGCTAATATCCGGCATCCGTCTCGTCAGGTCGGGCTATTAGTTTGAAAGCACAGCGCAGTTATACAATCTAATACATTTCTGTCGGACTTTAACATGCCACAGGGGGTGAATTGTAGCTTTCACTATGAAGACACAGCAGCCCAATCCCTTCAGTTCCACAACCATATATACCATGGTAAATGTTTCATGTTCACACTTTTGCAACCTACAGTGTGACCCTTGTGGATATTAATTTTAAGCAATGGGAAGACACTATTGCTGAAAACAAATATTAGGATACAATTTTCCACGACAGATACTGACAACATAGTATTATTGCTAGGCTGCTCAAGCTGTTGTGTATTTTGTTGTATTATTATTATGTATCAAAATGCAAAAATACTGATTTACAGTATTTTATGAATCAGTGTTGCTTCATTGTCATGATATAAAAATCATACTATGAGTATACCATAAACACTTACATGACATATTTGTGTCACATTTGATGTGAATCAACATTTTAAGAAACTACTAAGAGTAACAAAAGGCGGTGACTGACGTATCCCAATACAAAACCATTGTGACCCTTATTTCCAAAGGTTTCAAGAATATAATATACCACTTTCACATTTCAGAATCAGACCCAAAGGCAGACTTACAGGGCACTTGCAAGATATAGGGTCATCAGAACAGAGAGACAGACTAACAGAAAACATTCCAACAATCAAGACTGATGGGATTAATGAGGATATCTACTAGACAATAACTAGCAGCTATAAGCGCATCTCTTTTCCAGGTTTGGCGACAACCTGATAAGCTCCTGAGCAGACGGCACATTGAAAAAAGGTGTCGGGTATCCTTGGAACGGTGAGAAACCAGAGGCGGAACTAGGGAGGGTGTTATGGGCGTATTCCAAGCAGACCAGCTGCTGGCTCCAGGAGGTGGGGTGGCTGGGGACGAGGCAAGACTGGAAATTGTCTACGTCCTGGTTTGCACGCTACGACTGACCATTGGTCTGGGGGTGGTGACCAGAAACAGGCTGGTTGATGCACACAGAAGCTTGCAGAAGGCCTTGCACAGAGAACTAGGGAACACAATATGACACTGACAATGTCAGAGGGAAGTCCATGGATTCGGAAAACACGTTGGATCTGGAGCTACTCTGTTTCCTTGGCAGCATGGGGAGCAGAATGAAGTGGGCTGTCTTGGCGAAATAATCAACAACTGTCAGAATAGTATAATAATAATAATAATAATAATAACAGTCCAATGCCAAATTCCAGCGTTATGTGTGTGTGTGTGTGTGTGTGTGTGTGTGTGTGTGTGTAGATCCAAAGTGAATTCTGATACATGTTATCACAGAGCAGGTTGGGGGTAATGCACCATGCTCAAGGATGGTATGGGTGTGGACATGGCAGTCGAACCCAGAACCTTCTGGCCTGGGAGTCAAACACCGTGGCCACTACATTCTCGCCAATTTGGAATATATTGCCCGTTATGCAGTTACACACACAGGTCACACAGGTTACTGAAATGTTGAAATTGTGAATTCTCAAACATCCCCACCATTCAAGATGCTGGATTAATATTGGTCTCATTTGCATATAAACCTTCAAAAGTGAGCTATCATGGTGAGGGGTGGCACCTGGTGGCATCATACTGGTGACATCATGACACTGCCCTCATTAGAAATCTGCAGGAAGAGAACCACCGTCCACAATTAGCCCTTTACATTATATTATTGCAGCTCTGCTTCTAAAGTAAGAAGACTTTTTAGTAGGATTGCAGAGAATAAAAAAGATGCACATATGTGTGCCATGTCTTATCAAATGGTCTCTGCCATTGAGCATGTCTCTTGAAAGGAGAATTTGCTGAAACTGAGGAATTATTATCTTTGCACATGGTTTGCTTTACATGTAACAACTGTAAGAATAATTGCAATAATATATTTTGTGGAGATGGCTGGATGAACAACAGCAGACAGTGTCCCTGTTGCAGAAGCAACATAAGAAAAGGCTTGTTGCTTGGGTAGTGCTGAGGTTGTACTGACAATACTCAGTACAACCTGAGTATTCAACCCATGCATGCTCAGAGTATCTTTCGGATCAGGAATAGTTGAACTTTTTGTCATGCTTTCTGTCAGAATATGAACCACTCCGACCACCTGTGAAAGTGCAATTCTCTTGATGGCCCCATCAGTAGACCGTCTGCCAGCAAACATACTTTGACTGCTGCAGTACATCCACAAAATAAACAATAAAACGTTGTTCAAAAGTGTTTGGTAATGACAGTAGAAATTACTAGTAATACCACAAAAGTAATTTGTTACAAATATGCACTTTTGTTATGATGAAAGTATACTTTCATCATAACCAACTCTCTCACTCTGAGATACATTCCGATTTAATTCTTTTTTTCTTCCGATAATTTTTTGTTTTTTGTTTTGTTTAGTTTTGTCAAATTTGAGAAAAGAAGAATGAGCTACTTTTACATTTAGTGCATTTGGCATTTGACGCTTTTATCCAAAGCAACTTACAAAGAGTACATTTGTTGAAAGTGGCAGAACTATATCGCTGTGGTACATAAATATAAGAATAGAACAGGTTTCAAGCATTCATAATTGTAAGGTTAATGGAACAACTTTCATAGTTGGTAGGTTGCCTGCATAATAGCTGGAATAAGAGCAGACGTGTCATTCTGAGTGTATTACCAACATCTAAGAACATACATTAACGAACAGTTGGGTGTTGTCTGCATAAGTGAGAGGTCGTGGGACGTAATTACAGAGCCTAGCGATCTAGTGTATAAGAATGGGCCCTAGTACTGAGCCTTGGGGGACTCCGATGTCACAGGTGCAGGGTCTGGTCACATTCCATGTGACCTGATAGGTGCAATCTGTCCAGTATAATGTGGATCCAGCAATGCCAAGCTCTGCCAGAGAGGACAGGAGGATCTGGTGGTTCACTGTCGAACACGGCTGATACAAGTTGTGTATCAGTACTGTAGATCCAATTGCCTGTTTAAAAAAAAGTAATAAATCTCATATGAACTAACCTTATAGTATATACAGTATAACAGATTATAAAACACAGCAAGTGAATGAAGGATTGTGTCCTATGTAATTCCCCCGAACTATCGTCGATCATCAGACACCACCCTGTGTGCAACGTTGCATTGTGTTTTTCACAAGGCAGTCTGCAGCCATCAGAGGACATGCGCAGACTTATCCTCACACTGGGCTCGAGAAGTTTTGCCTCGAAACGCCGAGGAATTAACGGTGAAGCATAGGATTCACCCACAGTGCAGTCACTCAAGGCCCACTTGTACCAGGGTTTTCTTTAGCCTTGCAGCCTACACATGGGTACTTTAGGTATGCCAGCATTTTGAGTAACCTGATCCAGAAACCCAAGGTCGCCAAGGTAACTCGAACAATCAACATAGCCCGCCCCCCTCGCCAGTGCCCCCCCGCCCGGATACAGAACCGAGGCAGGCGATTGTAATATGTAGATTCACGCCATGTTGTGATTGGTCGATATACCACAAGTCCAGTGCTGAGTTTCTGAAAATGTGGCTAAAGTACAGCCCGGAGCACTTTTAATAAAACGTGCAAGCAACTAGTGTGTCTTGAGAGATTGCCCATAGGGACCTGTCCATTTAGGACTAGCATATGGTTTTAAATAACATCTGTTGTCCGGAACCTGTGATATTTTTGACATTGGCTAAAAGGTGCTGTAGTTAAGATCTAGCCATCCATCAGCTATTAGTGAGAATATCTGTTCTGAGTCGCACCTGACTCTGTATAAGCTCCCGGCTAATTCCTGCCCAATCAGGGCATTTCTTTGCTGATTGGTTCTCTCAAATCTCACCTTCTACATCTAGTATCCATCTTATACAGTATATTACTTGGTTGGATTATACATGATATTGGCTAACTGAAATGTATAGAGATTCAGATGCATATGTCCACTACTGTGTGTGTGTGTGTGTGTGCATGTGTGCGTGCGCGTGCGCCGTCAATCGAGGGAGATATAGTAGTTTTGTTGGGGCACCTCATTTGAGATGGTGATTTTGTCATTATGTAGATGACATTACCACTTCACCGCCATCTCCTCCTGATTGTCTTGCTACACACTCCCTGTGTAGCACATGTCAGCATGCATAGTTGTCTGTGCGTGTGGATGAGTGCGACATGAAAAAAAAGGCAATTATGGACAATTGTTTCTTTAAAACATGCCTTTTAGTTCATGGGGATGTGATAAAGGGCATGGCATCTGCATTGTATTGTATCTTGCACCATTAACCACAATCACTATTGAGGAAATACCAAATGTTTCAATGCAAACAATTCACATTCCTTCTAAGTTGTGTCCTGCACTAATTAATTCACGTTCTGAATATTATGAAGTGTGTGTGTGCGTGTGTGTGTGTGTGTACTTTACATACATTATTCTATCAGTATTTCTCAGAAGGAATATCCTGCTGTGTGATTGGGTGTCTGTGTGTGTATGTGTATGTGTGTGTTTGTGAGTCAGTGAGTGTGTGTGTGTGTGTGTGTGTGTGTGTGTGTGTGTGTGTGTGTGTGCGCACGAGAGAGAGTGTTGGTGCATGTGAGTTTGTTCAGGTCAGCTGTGTCGATGAGATATTCATTAAGCATCAAGCCATGAAATATAAATTATGCTAATGCTTTCTTTATCATTGGTTTTCCGAAAAACGCTTACAAACAAAATAGAAAGAAAACATTTTCCCAGAAAGAGAATGAGGGCGAGACGATATCATGACAAAAAAGATATAAGATGATGCTCAGTGGTCTGCATGAATTTCCCAGTCCCAATTTTGTGATTATAATTAACAACTGCCATTGTTCCATTCAAGCATGAAGTGTGTGATGACCCTCGCGTAAAGGACAGTCAAGTGTAATGCATTGTAAATTGTCAGAAACACTTAAAGGTACTATATGTAAGAATCACAGACTCCTTCTCATTACTGATACCTTTGGACGGTAGGTGAACTGCAGCCTGCTGGAGCTCTAAAGCCGTGCATACACTGTACAATTTTCGAAGTCGTGTGTGGGTCGTGGGTTTCATTCCAACTCAAACTGTATGAGTAAATCACCTGCGATGTACAAGTTTTCGTCTGCAATATGTGCTGGCACGGTACTGTCAGCGGTCACGGTACTGATTGTCAAGCCACGAGTGGTCACGCTGCACGTCCCGTTGGACCCTCTCCCGATTGTGGCTATTGATAATTGTCAATAAAGATGTATTTAAAAGCTCCTTGTTTGAGTCTGAAGAAATTTGGCTTTAGTGCATTCAGAGCTCCGTGGGTTGAGACAATACAAATGTATGTTATTTCTAATCATAATTAAACCTTGTACACATTTAAAAAAGCGATGAAATATCTATTTTATTGAATTATTTAATTTAATTATATTAGACATGACTTCCTTCCTTTTTCCCAGGAAATGCGACCCATTTCAAATATAAGAATAATCAGCCCAAAGGTTCTCCCATGCAACAGAGAGAGTCGGGGAAGCTCTCATTTTTTTTACTTCAACCACAAACTGGCAATTTAACGCGATTTGTGTGTGTAAAATCCTCTATGTAGTCCCTGAACCGATTCATGATTCTTACATACAGTACAGGACCTTTAAACTTCAGAAGTCAGGAAAACAACAACAATTGTCAATTTCTTCAAACCCACATTTTTTTTTGGTTTAAAATGCTGTCATGTATTTTAAATTAAATGGAAGACAAAGAGCACATAACACATGACAACATATAGGTGCAGGAATATAACATGGATAGAAGGTTTGATGGGGTGGTTTGGTTTGCACTATTACCAGCCATTACTTAAAGTGGGCCCATTATACTCCGGAACTCTTAAAGTAAGTCCCTCTCACCCACAATAGCCCAGCCAATCCCCTTCCTCCGTCTCCAGTTGCGGCCAAATTTTTCCCTTTTCACCCTAGCAACAAGCCCCCACCCCTCACCCTCTTCAGCGGCGGCGGCAGACATTTTAACATCTTCTTAATTTTAACTCAATCATTTATGTGTTTTCACATTGCCTTTTGAGTTCAGTAATGTGTTGCTTTATTTCCTATATAGTCATATCCACCCAAGACACAGCATCATCTTTAAGACAATAATATTTGTTAAATGAATAATCAAAATGAACAATCCGCCATTAGTAGTGTCAACTGTCGTTTCCAACCTTAGAAAATCACTGAAATCATCCAAATAAGAAAATAATGCTTTCTTTTTTCTTGCACATAAACATCATCACCATTGATCAGACTTAATAGAACAACTGGCTTTGAGTTTGACCTCCCTGAAAATCCAAAAAATAGATTCAACTTGTCTCTGACAGGGACAACGTCAAGAGGTGGGAGGTTCTCCTTACATGCCTTTCCTCCTTTGATGAAGCAATGTTTTATAGAAACGTTTTTCATGACTCTTTATAATGTCATTACTGCAGCACAGTAATTATTATGATAATTATCAAGTCAACCTGTGTGACTGCAGGGCCTATTGGATTAAAATACAATGTGATATGTGATTTATTTTTATGATTGTGTATTTTTCATGTTTTTTTTTTTTTTGTTTTTTAAACGTGAAGCCACAAAATAAACTGATGTGCCATAACATAAATACTTTAACCTGTGCTGTGAATAACGAAGAAAAAATAGAATAATATTTGGTTCGTGATCCAAGTGAACCATATCAAACGATTATCTTTTTTTATGTTTGAGGTTACCCGGTGCCATGCTGGCATCCTGGGCACGCATGCACATTAGCTTATTTTATCTTATTCACTTCAAAGAATACTTTTTCCCCTGCTCTCTGACTCTCCCCGTTATGCCAACCCCTCCGCCCCCCCTGTTCCTTTCTATGCTGCGTGCCAACACGCCACATTGAGGTGCAGTAATTAGTGAAACCAGATAGAACATACCAGGGGCACATTGTCTCTGCCAATTTGTCGGGCACCTTCACCGGCCAGACATGTGGGCCATATCACACACTTCCCCTTCTCCATTTGTGTCAGTGTTCTCTCCATACGCCTAAAAAATGTCATATGCTTATCAGTTACATGACATCATTTTGTGTGTGTGTGTATGTGATTAGCCAATAGATTTCATAGCACATTCATATATATTTGTAGATTTTAATATTTGTTAAGGAATTGAATTGATGGTCTTAAAGCTCACGGTGCTGTAAATGGTTATTGTTTTGAGTGTTGCAGGTTCCTCATACGCCTATGAAACGGCGTGTGACTTTGGGCAAATGCCAACATCTTTATGAACATTAAAAAATCTGCTCAACATTTGAACTCGGCAAGTGAATCTTTCCTTTTCTCTTTTCTTCTTGTTATCCACACTCCGACTGTGCGCTTCTTTTAACGACGTCTCTATCCCCTGGCACTCTGCTCTCACCCAGTCGGGCACCAGAGAAGGCAAAAAAAAACAGCCATGAAAGTTGAACTGTGTGCACCAATAATGGCTTTGCCAATTTTGCTTTCCTACCAGAGAGGGAATGGATGAATACATCTAATATTCAAATCCATTGAAATTAATTAACTTTGGACCGAATATTGTGAATTCAATGTTTCAAATTAACAGCTCCTAACAAAAATGTCAGTGACAATTAAAATACAAATGCACAAACAACAGTGAGAAACAAAATGTTTTGTTTGTCATTATAGTAGGAATGCTTAGCGTTGTGCCAAGGCTCTCTCACTCTCTCTAGAGAGGGACTGAAGAAGCTCTGAGATTCCCGTCAATACCAACGAAGAGTCTTTGCCGACTTTGGAAAACCAAAGGATGAAAACATGAAAAAAAGGGAGCATGACCGAGAGACAGAGAGAGAGAAAAAGAAACAGAGAGAGAAAGAGAGAGAGAGAGAGAGAGAGAGAGAGAGACAGATAGAGAGAGAGGGAAGGAGGAAGAAATAAAACGTTTTGAGGTGGAAAAAAAACTAGGTCACCAATTTTTTTGTACGATTCCTGTTTTTTTTTTCTTCCCCCCTCACATTGTTGCTGAGCAGCTCTGGGCCCCCCGCTGTGGTGCAGGAGGCCTCTCATTGGAGGACAGACTGTGATGTAGACGTGCGGGAGGAGCAGGGAGTGCCTGGATTGGCCTCCTCACATGCATGCCATGTGTGATTGGAAGCGATGTGGGAAAGGAAAAGGGGGTGTGGCTGCAGTGGAGTGAGGCAGGGGTGATGCTTCCCCCCCGCTAAGATACTATGGCACCCTGGGGTGGAGTAGGGTGAGGTAAAAAGTGTTGGAGTGTGCATGTTTTAGTGCGTCTTAGTGTGGCGTGTCTGCGTGTCTGTTTGTGTGTGTGTGTGTGTGTGTGTGTGATTCTGTGTGTGAGTGTGTGTTTGTGTGTTTGTGTGTGTGTGTGTGTGTGT
>PIJE02000027.1:763947-785809 GCA_002895965.2 Coryphaenoides rupestris
TGGATCAATGACTTAACAAAAGCAACCACCTACAAATATTACTATATCATTATGAGCCATGTTAACACCAACATCTAACAGCTTATCTAAACTAAGCCAGCACTAGTGCATTTCAAATCAATATCACGTCTAATTCAGTATCTTACCCGAACATATCATACCTACACAAATACTCAACCATAAATTAAACATAACTTTTTGGTTTTCTTTCTGTGATGCCTGATGAAGATGATGACAATGATGATGACAATGACGATGATGATGCCTGACATGTCATTACAGCCCCAGCTGGGTACTATTGTGCTGCATGGCTGGACGTTGCTTGATCCATATAAATGGAGAAAAAAAATCTAAACGACTTTGAAATGGTACTGTGTGAAACGACGCATATAAACGCTGTCTCTACAGATCTATTATGCTTAACAGCAGAGGCTTGGTTTCTCACTCGAAATAAATGTGCACATGTTTACGTCATAAGTGTGATTGCTAGAGATTTCTCAAGTGAAATGTTAAACGCGAACCACGCTGATTAATCGCACTGTCAACAGTGAAGGAATTTGTGGGGGGAAAAATGCACAAAGCAACTTCATCAGGGCTACTGGGCATAGATAAGACAACATTATATATTAACATTCAGTGAAATGAACATGTTTGTAGCTTGCCTTCTCCACAATACTAATAGGCCTTAATTGGGACTTCTTATGGACATCATCATTATGTTGTCACAATAATCTTGGATTGCATGTGGCAAGGACCCTAAATAAGGCTTTGAGCATGGGGTTTGCATCACACGGGTTCTTACAAATTTGGTAATAACATCATCATCTTTCCATGAACATTACATGAATTTGTCTTGACGTATTTAGTCTTGAGTATTATATAGTATTTTAGTATTGAGTATGTGTTGTTGTGGACACCCATGGAGCAGGAGTGCATCCGGAGCCGGACAGACAATGTTTAACAAGCAGCCACTCCCAGTAAAAAAGTGAAGCACAAGGAGACAATACAAAGACAGAACATGGGATGTGGAGAGTCAACGGAGGGAGTGAAGAGACGGATATTGAACTATCTTTGCCAAGGACATGGTAGGGCGCGCATGTGGCACAGCATGCAGGCGGCTTCTTTCTGAAGTGATTGGTTCAAGGATGCATCCGCATTAATAAGCGATGATGCTACACAAACACACTGATGTGTGCATGTACACAAACACACTGATGGGAACACATGCACACACACACACACACACACACCCACACACACACACACACACACACACACATACACACACACACACGCACACACACACACACGCACGCACACACACACACGTGCAAGCATGCACACAGAATCTACTTTGCATACGCATTGAAAGACAGGATCCGTCCCTCTTAGCGGGAGAAATACTCACTGGCATTCACACATGCATGTACACACACACACACACACACACACACACACACACACACACACACACACACACACACACATGTACACACACATATGGACACATACACACACACAGTAAGGTTAGAGATGGAGGCTCAATCTAGGTCAAGAAACAAGTTATTCCCATGGCCCAACCCCAGCACATTTTAGTTAGACTCTAATTCTACGATATTGATTGTGAATTTCCTTCTTGGATGTCAATGAGCAAACAGTTATACGTCGTCACGTTCTGTGTATGCGCATCCACACACTGAGCACTAGTTCATGAACACATGCAACACTCACATGCAAATAAAAAAGATATATATTATTAAACATTTCATCATGGCTCCCACCGAGTGTCTCACCATGGGGGGTTTGTCCCAATTAGCACAGAGTCAAGGTGGTGAAGGAGACACACTGAGCTAGCGGGTCATGCTAACTGGGAGCACAGTAAGTTAGCATGGTGGCTAACTAGCGACTAGCCCACTTCACAGGCACAGCGTGACTCAAAAAAATAACTTTCATCTGCTGGCATGTCGCTGCACTCTTTGCAGTATGAGCAGATGGCCCCTTAAAATTGGTCATGCTAAGGACCAGTTAAATAGAGAGACATTTACCCGAATTTGTGTCACATTTTTGCTGTGGCTGTGTGAAAATTGCCATATTAGAATTACATTACAGTTATTGTCATCATGATTGTTTGCATACTTTATTGTTTCAGGATCATTTGTTCAGTGAAATACTACGATATCGCATTGATGCGCAAGAACAACGGTTATGAATGTAATGAATGCATTGCAATTAGGGTTCTGATATATCGGTCAAACACAGATTTTGGTGTTTTAGAAGGGATATTAGCCTGTGAACATCATCCACCTCTGTTATGAAAAATAAAACTGCGGCACTGTACGGCTGCTGCTCAGCCCCGTGAAGGTGATCAGCTCTGTCATTTCTTGATCCCCACACTGTTTGGAGCAGTTTGTCGATTTTACAGCTACCTTTTTCCTTGTCTTAACGTTTTGTTATTTATTTCTGAAGCAGGTTAACATTCAGCATGAGGTACTTTAGTATTTAGGCTGAAGGGAAATTGTTACGTTACACAATGATGTGTTTAGCCTAGTTTATTCAAAATATATCTAAATCAGCTGTTAATCATTTCTTATAAGTGCTAGGCACAATGGGGCTGTATTCAGCCGAATTTAACAATGTGACACATACATACCTTGAATGTGCTTATTCATTAGCTACACAATATCAGCCCAAAATTATTCTTGTTATATACTGAAATGAAAAGGCAAAATATATCTATGATGAAAGTCTCCACTACTTAACCAGCTTCACTCACGCTGGGCAATACTTTAAGAAAATGGCGAGGCTTGATATTTCAGCTTGATAAACTTTATTTTTTAATTCCAATCATGAGCATGGCATTGAACACAACTCATGTAGCTTTTAATCACTTCTACACCTTCTTATAATACATCCATGGTCTAGACAGTCTGTTTCCCCTCCCCTCCTGGGAAAAATAAAATAAACACTGTCCAAATAAAAGTCCCACATTTTGCGCCTGGCTAAAAGTAAAGTTGAATGTAAAATGCTTCTTGGGGCTTTTCGAGTCTAGACATTTATTTATTTTGTTATGTTTTTCTTTTGTTTCGAAGTGAATTACTTTTTCATTTAAATGGCAGTAATGTATCCTTGAATCATTATATATTTTTTTATTTGGCATCATTTTCCTTTCCTTTCTCCTTAAACAAAACAATTCTATAATATTATTCCTAATTCATATGAGTGAGTATCAAATAATACAAAAATATTATGTGGACCATATTCGAGTAAGTGTGTGTGTGTGTGTGTGTGTGTGTGTGTGTGTGTGTGTGTGTGTGTGTGTGTGTGTGTGTGTGTGTGTGTCTGTGTCTGTGTGCGTGCCTGCATACGTGTGTGTGTGTGTGTGTGTGTGTGTGTCTGTGTGTGTCTGTGTGTGTGCCTGCATGCGTGCATGTGTGTGTCTGTGTGTGTCTGTGTGCGTGCCTGCATACGTGTGTGTGTGTGTGTGTGTCTGTGTGTGTCTGTGTGCGTGCCTGCATACGTGTGTGTGTGTGTGTGTGTGTGTCTGTGTGTGTCTGTGTGCGTGCCTGCATACGTGTGTGTGTGTGTGTGTGTCTGTGTGTGTCTGTGTGCGTGCCTGCATGCATGTGTGTGTGTGGGTGAAAAAATACCAAAAGCGAATGCTACTGTGCGAGCACTCAGCTACTACTTAGCCATTTTAGTAGAAAGGGCACAGCTTCTATCATATCAAATGTAATATTGACTATTGATGATGACCTGGGTCAACTTGATGCCATGACCCAAATCTGTTTCACAGAGGCAAGCAGATACTCCATGGCAGCAGTAGAATCCTGTTGCCAAGTTTAGAGAATTTAGTAAAGACACGTGTTAACAATTAAAATTACGACTGATTCATTATTAATTAATTTAATACATTTTGTATTCTTTTTTCATAACTTGTAGCTTAAATTGGCATTTCAAGATTGTGTGACTTCCGAGAGGCAAGTGCTCAGCTCCTACCAAGGTTTTAGTATGCTTTAGCACACAGACACACTCTATGGAAGTATGCTCTATTGTCATCGGGCAAACGATACGTTATTTGTACATGTATTAAAATTCAAAGTCAGATGAATATTATTAGCAGAAGGGTTGTATGATCAATTGAGTAGAGTGAAAGTAAAAATGTATCTTACTGTCTGAGACACACATGCACACACTCATACACAATGCATAAGTGTGTCCGTTTTTTGATATATTTGATGAGGCTCAAAGAGCGTCACAGCGGTGGGTGACACGATACTGTCACAAAAGTACACTCACACGCATACACAAGAGCACAAAGCATATGTTCAGTTGTGAAATACAGTGTATGTATGTTTAACTCCACTGTTCTTGGCACCTTTCCCAGCAGGACTGTTCCTCTTCCTGCTCTACCTCAGATACCACCACTTTATTCTCTATCTCTTACCTCTTCACTTGTCATTTCTCATTTGTATATAGAAAATGTGTTTCTGCTATGTGTTGCCTACTTTTATTTATTGCTTTTGCCATGACATTTTAATTACATGTAAAAATAAACATTTGACAAAACATTCACTGGCCACCAACCAGGGCCCCAGAGGTTTATGCTTCTCACAGATACGGTTGTGTAGAGGCTAATACATTGCCCTTTTTGCCGTGGTGGTTAGAGTTAAACAAAACAATAGCATGTTGCGCCAGCATGTTGGACAAACTGCTTAATTTCACCCCACAAGCACCCCCCCCCCCCACACACACACACACATACACATCAAACCACTGCAGCACTTTGTCTGCAGGCTCACCAGGTAAGCCGTTGAGTCCTACCATAATCCTCTACTTGGCATTGCAGGCAGGCTACCTGTGTATGCACACACCTGTGTATATACATGTGTTTGTGTTTGTGTGTGTGTGTGTGTGTGTGTGCATGTACAGTTTGTGTGTGTGTGTGTTCCTGTGAGTAAATGTGTCAGACATGCTTCATTTTTTCTGAGGACTTAGGGGCTCATCTTAGAAAGGTGAGAGCTCTGGAGTTATTTAGAATTAGGCTGCGCGGACACATGTGTACACACACACACACACACACCACACACACACACACACACACACACACACACACACACACACACACACACACACACACACACACACACACACACACACACACACACACACACACACAGCCACAGACACACGCATACATACTCAAATGCACACACACACTAGGGCTTGCACGACTACTGATTTTTTCAAGTCGACCTTTCTATCAATGAAGTCGAAAAAAAGTCGACTAGTCGTCGATGACGTCATCACACAGACACGCACACACACACACACACACACACACATACACACACACTCACACACACACAAGCAGAGACAGAAGGGCTGTCAAAAAAATTAAGTAACGGCTTATTATATTATGTAACGAAAATATATATTCCAACATTCAAAATGTCTCATTCGGTGTCAGCAATTATATGGGGTAAAACTAATTAATAATAACTAATACAGGGGAGGGGCCAGACAAAGAGTGATTCAAAGACCCCATGAAAAGACTCCCAAAGAACACAGTCACCTCGCCCGGACAAGGGAAACTGGGGCACCCTTCTGGAGCCAGACCTGGGAGGGGAGCTTGTCGGCGAGTGTCTGGTGGCCGGGCCTGGATCCACAGGGCCCGGCCGGGCCAAGCCCGAAAAGACTACGTGGAGTCACCTCCCTGTGGGCTCACCACCTGCAGGGAGAGTCATTGGGGTCGGGTTCGTTGTATACCGGGCGGTAGGCAAAAGTGGGGTCCTGGGTGTGCGGATCCCCGTCATCGCCGACTGGTTCTAGGGACGTGGAACGTCACCTCACTGGCGGGGAAGGAGCCTGAGCTGGTGCGGGAGGTGGAGCGGTACCAACTAGATATGGTTGGGCTCACCTCCATGCACAGCACCGGGTCTGGAACCAAACTCCTGGAGAGGGGCTGGAGCCTCTGCTTCTCCGGAGTTGCCCAGGGTGTGAGGCGCCAGGCGGGTGTGGGGATACTCGCAACTCCCCGGCTGAGCACCGCTGTGTTGGAGTTCTCTCCGGTGGACGAGAGGGTCGCCTCCATGCGACTGCAAGTCGCTGGGGGGAAGGCTCTGACTGTTGTGTGTGCCTACGCACCAAACAGCAGCTCAGAGTATCCGGCCTTCTTGGAGTCCTTGGGTGGCATCCTGGAAAGGGTTCCATCCGGGGACTCCATAGTTCTACTGGGGGACTTCAACGCACACGTGGGCAATGATGGAGAAACCTGGAGGGGAGTGATTGGGATGAACGGCCTGCCCGATCTGAGCCAGAGTGGTGTTTTGTTATTGGACTTCTGTGCTCGTCATGGACTGGCCATAACAAACACCATGTTCGAACATAGGGTGGTCCACAAGTGTACCTGGTACCGGACCACCTTAGGCCAAAGGTCACTGATCGACTTTGTAATCGTATCAGCAGATCTGCGGCCGCATGTTTTGGACACTCGGGTGAAGAGAGGAGCAGAGCTGTCAAGTGATCACCACCTGGTGGTGAGTTGGATCAGATGGCGCGGGAGGCTGCCAGACAGACCTGGTAAACCCAAACGTGTAGTGAGGGTGAACTGGGAACGTCTGGTGGAAGCCCCTGTCCATAGGGTCTTTAACTCCCACCTCCGGAAGAACTTCTCGTGCATCCCGGGGGAGGTTGGGGACATGGAACCTGAGTGGGCCATGTTCAGAGCCTCCATTGTAGAGGCTGCAGCTCGGAGCTGTGGTCAAAAGGCTGTCGGTGCCTGTCATGGCAAGTGCCTGTCAACCCAAGAACCCGTTGGTGGACACCAGCGGTGAAGGAAGCCGTCAGGCTGAAGAAGGAGGCCTTTCGGGTCTGGTTGGACCAGGGGTCTCCTGAAACAGCAGACAGGTACCGGGAGGCCAAAAGGACCGCAGCTTCAGCGGCTGCTGAAGCAAAAACCCGGGTGTGGGAGGAGTTCGGGGAGGCCATGGAGCAGGACTTTCGGTTGGCCTCAAGGAAGTTCTGGCAAACTGTCCGGCGACTCAGGAAGGGAAAGCAGGGCTTGGCTCAGGCTGTGCTCAGTCGGGGAGGAGAACTGCTGACCCAGACTGAGGATATTGTCGGGCGGTGGAAAGAACACTTTGAGGAGCTCCTGAATCTGACCAGTACGTCCTCTGTGGAAGAGGCAGAGTCTGAAGACTCGGGGGAAGTCTCACCCATATCCTTGGTAGAGGTCACTGAAGTAGTCAAAAAGCTCTTCAGTGGCAAGGCGCCAGGTGTGGATGAGATTCGCCCTGAGATGCTGAAGGCTCTGGACATTGTCGGGCTGTCGTGGCTGACACGCCTAGTCAATGTAGCGTGGAGGTCGGGGACAGTACCTGTGGAATGGCAGACCGGGGTGGTGGTCCCCATTTTCAAAAAAGGGGACCGGAGGGTGTGCTCCAACTATCGGAGTATCACACTGCTCAGCCTCCCCGGGAAAGTTTATTCCAGGGTGCTGGAGAGGAGGCTCCGGCCGATTGTCGAACCTCAGCTTCAGGAGGAACAATGCGGATTCCGTCCCGGCCGTGGAACAGTGGACCAGCTCTTTACCCTCGCAGGGTTGTTGGGGGGGGGCATGGGAGTTTGCCCATCCAGTCTACATGTGCTTTGTGGACTTGGAGAAGGCCTATGACCGTGTCCCCTGGGGAATCCTGTGGGGGGTACTACGGGAGTATGGGGTACCGGGGCCGTTGGTACGTGCCATTCGGTCCCTGTATGAACAAAGTGCGAGCTGTGTCCGTATTCTCGGCACAAAGTCAAGCACGTTCTCAGTGAGTGTTGGACAAGGTTGTCCCTTGTCACCGGTTCTGTTTGTGATCTTCATGGACAGAATCTAAAGGCGCAGCTGAGGTGAGGAGAGTGTCCGGTTTGGGGACCTCAGAATTGCATCTCTGCTCTTTGCAGATGATGTGGTTCTGTTGGCTACATCAGACCGTGACCTCCAGCATGCACTGGGGTGGTTTGCAGCCGAGTGTGAAGCGGTCGGGATGAGAGTTCAAGTATCTCGGGGTCTTGTTCACTTGTTCGATTTACTGGTCCATCTACGTTCCAACCCTCACCTATGGTCACGAGCTTTGGGTAGTGACCGAAAGAATGAGATTGCGGATACAAGCGGCCGAAATGAGTTTCCTCCGCAGGGTGGCTGGGCTCAGCCTTAGAGATAGGGTGAGGAGCTCAGACATCCAGAGGGAGCTCGGAATAGAGCTGCTGCTCCTCCGCATCGAAAGGAGTCAGCTGAGGTGGTTCGGGCATCTGATTAGGATGCCCCCCGGGCGCCTCCCTTTGGAGGTTTTCCGGGCACGTCCAACTGGGAGGAGACCCCGGGGCAGACCCAGAACCCGCTGGAGAGATTATATATCTCGTTTGGCCTGGGAACGCCTCGGGATCCCCCAGGATGAACTAGAGAGTGTGGCTGGGGAGAAGGAAGCCTGGGGGGCCCTGCTTAGCCGGCTGCCACCGCGACCCGGCCCCGGATAAGCGGACGCAAATGGAAAACTAATACATTTGTTTGGCATAGGCTTACAAGTCAAAGCATGTGCAATCCACGCCGGCACAACAACATTATAAGAGAGCATGCTTTTTATTGTAACATACATTTAACAGAAAATTAATTCCTGCACAGGTCTGATTTTCAAGACCCGCTACCGCCCCACACGTGCAATACCGAACCCGCCATCCGCACATATAACCCAACACTACGGCACAAGATCCACAGCCCGACCCGCATATCCTATAATAACCATGAGAAGTGAAAATTTCTCGTAATGATCACCTTACATATCCTATAATAACCATGAGCAGTGAAAACGTCTCGTAATGATCAACTTACATATCCTATAATAATCATGAGCAGTGAAAACGTCTCATAATGATCACCTTACATATCCTATAATAACCATGAGCAGTGAAAACATCTCATAATGATCACCTTACATATCCTATAATAACCATGAGCAGTGTAAACGTCTCGTAATTATCACCTTACATATCCTATAATGACCATGAGCAGTGAAAACGTCCCGTAATGATCAACTTACATATCCTATAATAACCATGAGCAGTGTAAACGTCTCGTAATTATCACCTTACATATCCTATAATAACCATGAGCAGTGAAAACGTCTCGTAATGATCAACTTACATATCCTATAATAACCATGAGCAGTGAAAACGTCTCGTAATGATCACCTTACATATCCTATAATAACCATGAGCAGTGAAAACGTCTCGTAATGATCACCTTACATATCCTGTAATAACCATGAGCAGTGAAAACGTCTCGTAATGATCAACTTACATATCCTATAATAACCATGAGCAGTGAAAACGTCTCGTAATGATCACCTTACATATCCTATAATAACCATGAGCAGTGAAAACGTCTCGTAATGATCACCTTACATATCCTGTAATAACCATGAGCAGTGAAAACGTCTCATAATGATCACCTTACATATCCTGTAATAACCATGAGCAGTGAAAACGTCTCATAATGATCACCTTACATATCCTATAATAACCATGAGCAGTGAAAACGTCTCATAATGATCACCTTACATATCCTATAATAACCATGAGCAGTGAAAACGTCTCATAATGATCACCTTACATATCCTATAATAACCATGAGCAGTGAAAACGTCTCATAATGATCACCTTACACTGATCAGTCATGCATTTGCCTCAAAACGCGTGATCCCACTCACATCTTCTTTGTTTCACCCAGAACCGAACCCGGAAAAAAATCACCCTTTTGTGAAGTACTTCCACACAATGTGCAAGTTCGTGTTTGCTGCAAAACCTGCTGTCTTTTTTGCAGCGCTTGAAATCATGTGGCCAACGACTAGTCGACTACTCTTGGCACGAGTCGACTTACGTCAACTCGTCGATTAGTTGACACATACACACATACACACACACACACACACACACACACACACACAGTGTCAGTCACTTTCCCATAGCAATGGTTTACAGTGCACACCAATAGATGTCAAAACAGAAGCTTGATGTGGAAAGGTGTCTTGTTAACTGGGAAATGTGTCACTTCCACATGTATTGTCTGGAGTTGATTGAATGGACAAAATACACAATCTCATGTGCACAGAGAGTCAATCATCATTTGTGGAAGGATCTATGTTGCCGCCATTACGGCGTTATTATTTCAATTATTCATTAATATTTTGAGGACTTCCCATATTTCTTAGTTAAGATTATGGAGATAATTGAGGTGATTGATAAATAAATTGGCACCTCGCCGCACCGAGAGGGGGTGTGTTAGTCATCTATATAGGGAAGTAGTTTGGGGAACTGCAGGGTTCAGAGTTAGGGGCTGTGTTCCCATAGTGTCGAGCGCCAGTGTCTTTTTTCAATTGTTCCCGATGAGGAGAGAGCTTATGCGGCATCATGCGGCTGCCTGGAGAAAAAACACTGCAGCCAGCATCTTTTTTCAGAGCACTCCACCTTTTTAGTGCAGCTGCTCTGAACGATGCACTAAAAAGCGACAAGTCAGAAAAACTTTTCTGACTTGTTGGGGAGACGGATACATTTTCAGAAATAACCATATACGTGTGGACGAGGTCTAATTCCCCACTTGCATATCTTGCTGCTTTTATCACACATGGATGTTTATTAAGAAGTTATCACTACAATGTTAGGCGAGGAGCTAAGGAGCTAACGTGACTTGTTGTCATGGAAACATTAAACAAAGCACAGACCCAGCTGATTTTTTTCAGTGCACAAGCCCAGTTCTTCATCCCAGTGTTTCCCAGTGCCATGAGAGCGCAATTCTGCCAGAAAATTATGCAAATTTTCCACCACCACAACCACCATTACAAAACGCTTTTTATTAATGAAATGAAAAGCAACTTCAATTTTTGATGCACGTACCACAAGCTCTCACATACCAGATACCAGATACCGGACTTCAGAGGGAGAACCAGCGGTGTAGAGAACTCCTCTACCTCCCTCCCAGGCGAGCTAAACACCTTCTTCGCTCGGTTCGACGTGAACGGCAGCCCGCCGAAGTCAGCGCTGCCTGAGGAGGCCAGCCTGCTGAACATCTCAGAGGCTGACGTGCGCAGAGCCTTCAAGCGGGTGGACATCCGGAAGGCGGCAGGCCCAGACCACATCCCGGGGCGCGTCCTCAGAGCATGCGCAGACCAGTTGGCAGGAGTCTTCGCAGACATCTTCAACCTGTCCCTGTCCCAGGCTGTCGTTCCCGAGGTCTTCAAGATGTCCATCATCGTGCCTGTCCCTAAACACCCCAAGGTAACCTGCCCGAATGACTGGAGACCTGTAGCCCTCACCTCGATTGCCAATAAATGCTTCGAGAGGCTGGTCAAGGACTTCATTTGTTCCATGTTGCCTGCCACGCTGGACCCATGGCAATTTGCTTACCGTCAAAACAGATCCACCGACGACGCCATTGCCATGGCACTTCACACCGCCCTCTCTCATCTGGAGGGGAAGAACTGTTGTGTGAGAATGCTGTTTGTGGACTTCAACTCAGCGTTCCACACGATAGTTCCTGCCAAGCTCGACACAAAGCTCAGGAGTCTAGGCTGCACCCGACCATGTGCAGCTGGATACTGGACTTCCTGTCGGGCCGCCGCCAGGTGGTGAGGATGGGCAGCACCACCTCAGAGCCGCTGACCCTCAACACTGGAGCCCCTCAGGGATGCGTGTTGAGCCCTCTCCTCTACTCCCTGTACACCCACGACTGCATGGCTATGCACAGCTCCAACGTCTTCATCAAGTTTGCTGACGACACAACAGTGTTGGGTCTGATCGCCGACGACGACGAGACAGCCTACAGGGAGGAGGTTGGATCACTGGCACAGTGGTGCCAAGAAAACAACCTCGCCCTCAACGTCAAGAAGACCAAGGAGCTGATCGTGGACTACAGGAAGCGGAGAGGAGAGCACGCTCCCATCTCCATCGACGGTGCTGCAGTAGAGAGGGTCAGCAGCTTCAAGTTCCTCGGCGTGCACATCTCCGAGGACCTCACATGGACCACGCACACCACACACGTGGTGAAAAAGGCCCAAACAATGCCTGTATTTCCTCAGGTGACTGAGGAAATTGTGCCCCCGCATCCTCAGAACATTCTACTCCTGTACCATCGAGAGTGTTCTCACAGGATGCATCACCGTCTGGTACGGGAACTGCACCGCACTGGAGCGTAAAACACTAAAGAGGGTGGTGCGGACGGCCCAGTACATCGTTGGCGGTGAGCTTCCCTCCCTCCTGGATATATATACCAGGCGGTGCGTGGCCAAGGCCAAACGGATTATTAAAGACAATAACCACCCCAGCCACGAACTGTACACACTTCTACCGTCAGGCAGGCGATACCGCAGTATCAAGTGCCACACGAGCAGACTCAGAGACAGCTTCCACAGTCAGGCCATCAGGCTGCTGAACAAGTTCGGCATCAATGTCTAAATGCTAGTGCTAAGTGTTACTGCTAGTGCTAGTCCTGGTGATAAGTTGTTACTGCTGGAGCTAGTGCTGGTAGCAGTGCTAAGTGTTGGTGCTAGTGCTGGTGTTACTGCTAGTGCTGGTCCTGGTGCTAGTGTTACTGCTAGTGCTGGTGCTAGTACTGGTGTTAGTGCTAGTCCTGGTGCTAGTACTGGTGTTAGTGCTGGTCCTGGTGCTAGTACTGGTGTTAGTGCTAGTCCTGGTGCCAACTGCTGGTGCTAGTGTTGTGTCGACTGTCTGGGAAGGTATTCTGTGACATTCTGTGAATGTCATCATATAACAATGTATATTTTAGTACATTGATTTATATGTGTATTGCTCACCTGGACATTTTTGCTGTATATTCCATTTCATTTTATATTTCATTTACTTATTTTACAGAGAATTTATATTCATAGTTCTATTTCTATTTTGCATAGTTCTATTTCTATTTTGTATTCTTTTATAATTACTGTCGGGCTGTCGGGCGTTTTGCACAAAAAGTTTTTCACTCACTGCTTATACTCACGTGTAAATTGTGAAGTGACAATAAAATACTTGAAACTTGAAACTTGAAACCACATACGACTCTGATTTAGGGTTTGTTTCACAGTGCTATAATGTTGTGACTTTGAAACAATGAAAGAACATGGAACTCAACATGCATTCATCGCAATGGCATTGGGACCGGGAGCCATTGTCCGGAGTGTGCAGGCTGCAAGACAACGTACAGAGAGAGGGACTCAAATAATTAGCCCTTCAACTCCACAGGAAGGGCTGGAGGAATTAGGAGGGAGTTAGGAAGGGGAATGGAAACAGAGAGAGGAGGAGAGTAAGACGCTGGAAGGTAATGCATTGGACCATGACTTAAAACAAGGAAATTACAAATGAATGAGAGAGTGAGCGAGGAGTAGACTTCTGTGGTGTAAACGTGTATTGTCTTCGAGTGCTATGACCCTCTCATACATATAGCAAAAAATAATTATGCCAGCCTTCAAATGTGTGCTCTCTGTGCCCAACAACAATCCCCTGTGTCAGATTAAAGGAAAGCTAAAGCAAGTGAGCTGTCATCCGGGTAAAAAATGTCACTTTTTGCACAGTGCTTTTGACACAAGACACTTAAATACACAAGTCACACACATACACACACACACACACACACACACACACACACACACACACACACACACACACACACACACACACACACACACACACACACACACACACACACACACACACACACACAATTACGTACACAGACTCCTGTGTTTGCTGTAATCAATTCTTGTCCTTAGAGATCATTGGTTGCCATATGAAGTGTGTTTGTTTGTTTTTTTGTTTTGTTTTTTCAAAAACGGGTTTCCATGTTAAATGGAATTTCATCTTAACATTGTGACAACGGGGGTCCTTCTATAAAGCACCGTGGAAAAGATACTTTGACACCACTGACAACAATCAATTTCTGAACGTTACTTCCAGTGTGCTGTAAGACGGTTGCACTGACAATGTCTCGGCGGTCAGTGCATAGTTTTTTGTTTATTATTGTTTTTATTGTTTCTCCTTTTGTACATACTGCACTGTCGCTCATTCAGTATGATCAACAAGTACTTTTGTATGGTTGTGCGTCACTTGGCACAGACTTTTTCTGTGAGTACGAGCTGTAATCCCTTTGTCCTCCTGCCGGTCTGCATCTTACCAACACGAGGAAGAAGAGAGGCAAACGTGCTGGAATTCTACGGTGATCCCGGACGAGATGCTACAACCCACTGTTACCAAGCATTTTGCTTGCAAATGTTCAATCCCTGGACAGTAAAATGGACGAACTGCATGCACAGATTAACTTCCAGCGGGACATTGTCAACTGCTGTGTGATGTCGTTTACTGAGAGCCTAGCTAGACCCTAGGGTACCCGACTTGGGCATTGCCCCAGCTGGTTTCTCCATCAATCGGCAGGACAGAACAAGGGAGTCAAATAAACACATGGGCGGTGGGGTATGCTTTATGGTTAACTGTCGGTGGGGTTCGGATGTAGCAACACATTGCTCACCAGACCTTGAGCTCTTATCCATGAAAGTACGGCCCTTCTACCTCTCTCGGGAATTCAGCTCTGTGATAATCACAGCAGTCTACATTCCACCGCAGGTGGATAAAACGCGCGCACTAAATGACTTGTATGGAGTTATTAATGGACTAGAGATCACTCACTCTGAGGCAGCATCTATTGTTGTTGGTGACTTTAATGGGGCTAATATAAGGAAGGTTTTGCCGAAATATCACCAGCACATAACATTTCCTACCTGTGGTGATCAGACTCTTGACCATTGTTATTCACAACTACGAAACAGCTACAGACACCTCCCCCGCCCTGCCTTTGGCAAGGCGGATCACATGTCCATTCTTCTCCTCTGGCAGATGTTATGTGTTGCAGCAAATGCGAACATTGATAAATTCACACTCTGTCACAGCCTACATCTCCAAGAGCATCGATGATGTCGAAGATCAATATTAGGACTTTAATGGTGGTTTCCATGCTAATCTAAAAGCACGGTCCTCTGCCTATAGCTCTGGGGACCTGGAGGCCTTGAGGAGGTCCAGATATGATCTTCGGAGGGCCATCAGAGATGTCAAAAGAGCCTACAGGGACAAGTTGGAGTCTAACTACCATAGCTCTGACCCCAGACGCATGTGGTGTGGATTGTGAGCCATCACAGACTATAAAGGGAGAAATAGCAGTGAATGCCCAGCCTGTCGCCTCTCTCCCCGATGAGCTTCAAACACCTTCTACGCTGGTTTGAGGTGAGCAACATAATTCCTACAGCAAAGGCTAGCTGAGGACCAGGATGATTATGTCCCTAACCACAGCTTACGTGAGGAGAGCTCTTAAAAGAGTAAACCCATGGAAGTCACCAGGGCCAGACTGCATTCCAGGCTGTGTCCTCAGAGGGTGTGCCGGCAAGGTTGCAGTCCCCACCTGCTTCAATGACATGAACGGCAGCCCGCCGAAGTCAGCGCTGCCTGAGGAGGCCAGCCTGCTGAACATCTCAGAGGCTGACGTGCGCAGAGCCTTCAAGCGGGTGGACATCCGGAAGGCGGCGGTTCCCAGACCACATCCCGGGGCGCGTCCTCAGAGCATGCGCAGACCAGTTGGCAGGAGTCTTCGCAGACATCTTCAACCTGTCCCTGTCCCAGGCTGTCGTTCCCGAGGTCTTCAAGATGTCCATCATCGTGCCTGTCCCTAAACACCCCAAGGTAACCTGCCCGAATGACTGGAGACCTGTAGCCCTCACCTCGATTGCCAGTAAATGCTTCGAGAGGCTGGTCAAGGACTTCATTTGTTCCATGTTGCCTGCCACGCTGGACCCATGGCAATTTGCTTACCGTCAAAACAGATCCACCGACGACGCCATTGCCATGGCACTTCACACCGCCCTCTCTCACCTGGAGGGGAAGAACTGTTGTGTGAGAATGCTGTTTGTGGACTTCAACTCAGCGTTCAACACGATAGTTCCTGCCAAGCTCGACACCAAGCTCAGGAGTCTAGGCCTGCACCCGACCATGTGCAGCTGGATACTGGACTTCCTGTCGGGCCGCCGCCAGGTGCACACACACACACACACACACACACACACACACACACACACACACACACACACACACACACACACACACACACAATTACGTACACAGACTCCTGTGTTTGCTCGTAATCATTCTTGTCCTTAGAGATCATTGGTTGCCATATGAAGTGTGTTTGTTGTTTTTTGTTTTGTTTTTTCAAAACGGGTTTTCCATGTTAAATGGAATTTCATACTTAACATATGACAACGGGGGTCCTTCTATAACAGCACCGTGGAAAAGATACTTTGACACCACTGACAACAATCATTTCTGAACGTTACTCCAGTGTGCTGTAAGACGGTTGCACTGACCAATGTCTCGGCGTCAGTGGCATAGGTTTTTTTTTATTATTGTTTTTATTGTTTCTCCTTTGTACATACTGCACTGTCGCTCATTCAGTATGATCAACAAGTACTTTTGTATGGTTGTGCGTCACTTGGCACAGACTTTTTCTGTGAGTACAGCTGTAATCACTTTGTCCTCCTGCCGGTCTGCATCTTACCAACACGAGGAAGAAGAGAGCAAACGTGCTGGATTCTACGGTGTGATCCCGGACGAGATGCTACAACCCACTGTTACCAAGCATTTTGCTTGCAAATGTTCAATCCCTGGACAGTAAAATGGACGAACTGCATGCACAGATTAACTTCCAGCGGGACATTGTCAACTGCTGTGTGATGTCGTTTACTGAGAGCCTAGCTAGACCCTAGGGTACCCGACTTGGGCATTGCCCCAGCTGGTTTCTCCATCAATCGGCAGGACAGAACAAGGGAGTCAAATAAACACATGGGCGGTGGGGTATGCTTTATGGTTAACTGTCGGTGGGGTTCGGATGTAGCAACACATTGCTCACCAGACCTTGAGCTCTTATCCATGAAAGTACGGCCCTTCTACCTCTCTCGGGAATTCAGCTCTGTGATAATCACAGCAGTCTACATTCCACCGCAGGTGGATAAACGCGCGCACTAAATGACTTGTATGGAGTTATTAATGGACTAGAGATCACTCACTCTGAGGCAGCAATCTATTGTTGTTGGTGACCTTTAATGGGGCTAATATAAGGAAGGTTTTGCCGAAATATCACCAGCACATAACATTTCCTACCTGTGGTGATCAGACTCTTGACCATTGTTATTCACAACTACGAAACAGCTACAGACACCTCCCCCGCCCTGCCTTTGGCAAGGCGGATCACATGTCCATTCTTCTCCTCTGGCAGATGTTATGTGTTGCAGCAAATGCGAACATTGATAAATTCACACTCTGTCACAGCCTACATCTCCAAGAGCATCGATGATGTCGAAGATCAATATTAGGACTTTAATGGTGGTTTCCATGCTAATCTAAAAGCACGGTCCTCTGCCTATAGCTCTGGGGACCTGGAGGCCTTGAGGAGGTCCAGATATGATCTTCGGAGGGCCATCAGAGATGTCAAAAGAGCCTACAGGGACAAGTTGGAGTCTAACTACCATAGCTCTGACCCCAGACGCATGTGGTGTGGATTGTGAGCCATCACAGACTATAAAGGGAGAAATAGCAGTGATGCCCAGCCTGTCGCCTCTCTCCCCGATGAGCTCAACACCTTCTACGCTGGTTTGAGGTGAGCAACATAATTCCTACAGCAAGGCTAGCTGAGGACCAGGATGATTATGTCCCTAACCACAGCTTACGTGAGGAGAGCTCTTAAAAGAGTAAACCCATGGAAGTCACCAGGGCCAGACTGCATTCCAGGCTGTGTCCTCAGAGGGTGTGCCGGCAAGGTTGCAGTCCCCACCTGCTTCAAACAGACAACCATTGTCCCTGTACCGAAGAAACCTTCCATCACCTGCCTGAATGACTACCGCCCTATGGCACTCACCTCCATCATCATGAAGTGCTTTGAGCGGCTAGTCAGAAACCACATATGCTCTACCCTTCCTGACACCTTGGACCCCCTTCAATTTGCATACCATCCCAACAGATCTACGGACAACACCAACATCAACACCATTGTGCCAGCTAAGTTCGTTCCAAAGCTCAGGATCCTGGGGTTTAACACCTCCCTTTGCAACTGGATCCTGGACTTCCTGACGGGCAGACCCCAGGTGGTGAGAATGGGCAGTCTCACTTCCTCTGTACTGACCTTTAGCACCGGAGCCCCTCAGGGCTGCATACTCAGTCCACTCCTGTACGCCCTGTTCACGTATGCCACACATGGCTCCAACACCATCCTTAAGTTCGCAGACGACACCACCATCCTGTCTCATCACCAACAATGATGAGACCGCCGACTGAGAGGAGTTCAGGGACTTGGCAACATGGTGCCAGGGCAACAACCTCTCTCTCAACGTCTGCAACACTAATGAGATGATCGTGGACTTCATGAAGCGACGGGGGGGGGGGGTCTCCTGCTTCAAGTTCTTCTGTGTGTTCATCAACTGGTCCAGGCAAGCGGACTTAGCTGTAAAAACTGCCCATAAGCGCCTTTAATTTCTGAGGAGACTCAAGAAGTTTGGCATGTCTGCAAAAGCTATCTTTTACAGGTGCACAATTGAGGGCATTCTCTCTGGCTGCATTACTGCCTGGTTCGGCAGCTGCTCCTCTGCTGATTGCAAGGTGGTGAAGACAGTGGAGCGCATCATCAGCTGCCTTCTCCCTTCCGTGCAAAGCATCTCCCACACGATGCCTTAGGAAAGCACAGAAAATCATTGAGGACTACAGCCACTCAGGCTGTGGACTGTTCACGCTGCTGCCCATCAGTAGACGTTACCGGAACATTCAGGCACGGACTACCAGACAAAAAAAAAGAGGCTTCTCAACCAGCAACACCAATCTCATTCATCATATTGATCACTTTACATACACAATACATCTATACCATTTATAATATTTAGATCATTCATTACTTCTGGATACATATGACATATTCCCAATGCTATATTTAAATACTCTGGATACATATGCTTCTGATTTTTTGTATCTTATTATGTATATTTCGTCGACTCCATGCCGTATGCCGTATTTCTGCTGCGACTGCCCTCACTTCTGCATCTAGCCTTACTTACCTGTACATTTATAATGCTCAATATTCAATACTTCTGGATTCATAGGCTCCGAAATTTTCTTGCTTTCCTTTTTTACATTACATAAAATGTTTTATCTTTGCGCTATACAGTATATGATGTATAGTATGTTATCTTTATGTATATTGTGCCATTCTCATTTTTTTTTCTTCCTGTATATATATTTTTTTCTCTTCTTGTTATTTATTGCCGACTTTCTACATACTGTCACCTGCCATGTCACAAGAGTAGTTTGTTCAGAATGGCCCTGTGTGGTGATGTACATGTACAATAAAACACTTTGACTTTGAACATTTACATTTTGGAACCCAAAAATGTTTTCCAAAAGAAAGTCATGTAAGATATACTGTATATAGATATTTATATCAATGGAAAACATTTACAGAAATATTTTACAAAAATTGTATATGTTAACTAAATGTGGTAAATTACAATACTAGAAATGAACTATATTGACATTGTTGATATTATGGAATACAAAACATATCAGTTTCAAATGATACTTTCAAAATTATCGCTAGCAGCATAGACACAGACATACAGTAGATCCTCCAGAATTGTTACTGAAACGTTAGATAAAATGAAGAGAGAAGCATGATTTGGGAGCGAACATGTGCATAGGTGTATTTGAGTAGATTCAATTTGAGTCTGATAAAGAATTGACCAAAGTATGTTTGAAATGCAATGATGAAATGCTGCTCAAAAGCAGCAACAACAAGCAACAACAAGCATTTACCAAATAGCAGAGCGCAACAGGTACAACAGTTGTTCCTTTGAAGGGATTGGTCTTCAGATGCCTTGTAATTAGTAAGCCTTGTGGTTCGTGCCATAGCATGTAGTAGCAGCATTAATAAGTACCACACTTAACTTCCAGATCCAGACAAGGAAGAACTGGTTGAATTAGTATATCAAGAGATAGACTTGAAAAACCCCTAAAGAGACGTCTAATTAGTTATAAGTGAGAAACAAATCCGTCTAAAAACACTGTGAATGGTTAGAATAGAATAGAACGTTATTTATCCCGAAGGAAATTACTGTGCCAGGTTACATGGCACAATAATTTCCTTCGGGATAAATAAAGTTAGAGTATAGTATATGTTTGAGTGTAACTGTATGAATCCTGACAGTGTGCCCCTCAGTCTACATGGAGAATAGCTGCACACTGTAGAGTTTAGGCTAACAGCAGCTGCTACCGCTGCTCTGTGTAAAACACAGCCAACAGATGCCTGTCCATTTTGGTTTTCTCCATACCTTCCTCGTCTTCATAATCAGCTTGGAAAGGCTATAGGCTCCAGTGACCCCAAACCAGGAATAGATGCACTTATAGCAAATAAACAGGGAGGATGGATTGATCGTTATATAACAAATAGCAATAAGAAAGTTAGAAAAGTTTATGTTCTTAGACAGGTTGTGGGGTCATTCACTTTTTCGCAGTTTGTGGTTTGTCTCTGTATCTTGTGCCTTGCAGAGTATTCTATTTAGCAGTAACAAGCTTCAGCAGGGCCCATGCAGCAACAGTTGGCTGAGCTGGTAGTCTTGCTGAGAAATAACCTATCCCTCTAAAGGGTCTAATTGCTGATTATTATGTGGCACATAGGGGGGCCGCAGCAATGACTTTTGAAGTGTGTTTATGACTACCTGCCTTTGTATTCATAATGTGTTTGTGTGTGTGTGTGTGTGTGTGTGTGTGTGTGTTTGTGTGCTTGTGCACAAATCCATGTGTGTGTGATACACTTGCTGTCTGTTTTTCAACGAACAGTTGAATCATATAGCTACATTTGTGGATACCTGCATGCTTGTTTTAATGAGTTGAGGATGTGGGGAATCTTTGCACATTGTCTATGTACCTCTGTGTCCTACTGTGAATGGGAAGGGTGCTTGTGCATATGTGTGTGCTTGCATATTAATTTCCATATATATGGGTATGAGTGTTTGTTTATAGCATACCTGCTCTATAGCAGCCTTTATAAAGAGAGATATTGCTGGCATAAATCAAGCACTCTAATTGGTCAGGAGCCATAAAATCTGCAGGAGGTCCCGCCTTGGGTTGCTGTTAATTGGCTGCCTGCCGTGCGGTGCAATGCACCGTTGGCCAGAGCTGTGAGTCACTCAAACACTGACATCAACAGTGTAAGGACAACAGGTGTGATCTGGAGGTTTATGTTGGTGCATAAAACCATTTGTGAGTTGACCTGTGTTTATGTGTGTGTGGGGTCTTGTGTAAAATCATTCTATTTTATTAATAAGATAAAACAGAGCTTGTGTACTCCTTAAAAAAATATACAATTCAATAATCAAATACTGATGGTCTTAATATTATCATAGGGTGTAATTAAATAAAGATGTGGCTTCTATTTAATTATTATTAATACTACTACTACTATTACTACTACCAGTTCTACTATCTAATATAATCATGACAATAATGATGATAACAATATATACTTATGTAGTAGATATTGTTGTAATATTATCACTTGAAATTAAATCATCATATCATTAAATCTTGAGGGTTTGTTTACAAGGCATGCACATGTGTGTGTCTGTGTGTGTGTGTGTGTGTGTGTGTGTGTGTGTGTGTGTGTGTGTGTGTGTGTGTGTGTGTGTGTGTGCGTGTAGCCTGATGAGTGGGAAGCCCTTAAAGGGCAAGCTCGTCTCTCACGCAGCGTTGGCCTCTG